>JAMKCH010001002.1:0-211133 GCA_023653785.1 Ophioderma brevispina | reverse complement strand
GCCATATGACTTAAACCAAGACAAACCATAATTCTTCACAAGAAGCCCAAGCTTAAAATACTGGTTGCAAGGCAGCCACCATTTTTGGCACATTCTTGGTCTCAACCAAAAACAGTGAAATCTTCTTTTTGAACTCATAAGCTCATTCCATACGAAACCCACACGTTCTTAATTGAAACAAATGTGGTCTGGACAAAATTTCCCAGTGTAACTTTTCTTTTCATCCTAAAAGAAGTTGATATTAACATCTACAACAAAAGATAGGTGTCAAAGTACAAATGACGCATTTTCCTTCCCCACCCTGTACATGGAGCTTCTAATACCAGCATTGTTTCACAAAACACTGCACAACTTTTCCTCATTGCTAGATGTCGGACTGCGTGAAATTTCTCATACAGAAATTATCAGGTTAAAGTAGGTTAATGAAAGATATTGGTAGACGACGACATAGTGCAGATTAAACATGAGTGAAGAGAATGGAACACAAAAAATAGGACCATCAGAGTTATGTCTCAGGGCGGCCTTCACATATCTGATTAAGCCAGTGCTATGGTATGTTATGTGCTGTGTTTAGTAGTTGTAACTGGAATGACAATGACATATGAAATCGTTTTCAACAATTGTTTATTAAATGTTGCTACGCACAACTATTATATTGTTACCTACTGTAACGCCTACACTACTTTTTCGTTCTTAGTTCCAGTAGCCTTTTGTCAGCAATAGGAGTCTCTGAAATTTCAAGATGGCGGCTTAAAGCGTAGTTTTTTTCAGGTGCTTACAAAATAGTCCATCAGAAGAAAACTAAGTGGAAGACTAGCATTGACATGTTTTATAATATCAAGATAATTGGATAAGGAGTCCTTATCAACATACTCCACATTGAAGAAAAAAATTGTCTTTGGTTTTCAAATCCACAAATCTAGAATTGGTACCAAAATCAGGCGTGGGCGATAATGCAATAAATGATCAGGATCGAACCCGGTGCTGCAGTGTGTACTCAATTAGGACCAGCATGAGGCAGCACAAGTCGATGCTATCACAAGAAATACTGTCTCAACAATGCCCTTATTAGGACTGTTTTGCAAGCGAGGTTGCCCTATAGGTTTTGAAAAACAAGCAGAAATTTCTGTCCACATGCTTTGTGATGATTGAACTGTGTCAGATCACCCTTTTTTGTAGAGATCATCTCCAAAACCAAAACCTCTGCTGTGGAAGCTTGAAATGCTAGTGATCCATCTCATCGAAAGGATACGCTGGTCTCTAAGATCTACTTTGAAAGATTTTTGGGGTCATTTTTAATTTTTGAATTTGCATTTTAAGGTTTGATTTTATACTGCCCAAGATTCCAAATTCAAACACTTATTATACAAAGTGGACAAGCGTACAGAGTATCCTTGTGATGTGGACTCGACAACTTTTTTATCATCATTAAAAATTAGCCAATGTTTCCATGCAAGCAAACTCTACCTTAGCGAAGGATTTTACCCAGATCCTAATCATAACAATACAGCGATCTAATAAACACGACTAGGCAAATTATTACAGATAATAGCAGCTACTGCGCCAACACTGTAGGCATAGTTCACATGCTATGGAGGGTACACCTGTTGAAACGTCGCCGGCAGTTGAGATTTCCTTGATGTGTGTGATAATAACATCAGACAATTTTTTGGACATTTTATCACTGATCAAACTATAGCGTGATAAACTTTGGGCCCTGCATCCACTTGGTAGGTAGTGATGATCTATTCTTGGCCACATTCTTGAACGATTTTTATTGTATGCAATTTGCTTTGTGTTTACACTACGTCTTGGCACTGTCACCCTCGTTCCTCACAAATTAATCTAGAACCTGCAAATTGTATTATGCTCCTGCTTTGCGCTCGCACAAGAGCCGTGCGCCTCAATGTTGCACGCCGGCCCGACCCCTGCCCCTGGAAGCCAATCTCGGAAGCACCGGGGAAATGGGACAAAGTGTGGTTTGCCTTAGGACTATTATCCATAATCAACGCTCTGGGCGCCTCTTGTTCCCTAAACACATCAAGATTTTAGCAGTTCTCACCCGCCACGTCTGCAACCAAGGCCTGCGATCATGTCGCTGCAACAAACCACACCCAACCGCTCCTGTTGCCCATTGTGGCGCCGCCAGGCATCATGGCCCCAAACGTGGCAGATAATGCCAAGTTTTTATTTGGTCAGAAAACTACGCCTAGCCCGATCTTACTGTGTTACTTGGTGGCACTTTTTCTGGACACGGTTTCACGGCTACCGTTATCAAGTCGACACTTCACTACACAGATGCGTGATTTCTTGAGGTTATGCTACAAGGACAAAGCACACCTCAGACTATAGTTTCAAATACTCACAGCACACTTGCCATGAATCAAAACTTGCCCTTGTGTGGCGCTAGCTAAGCTGCATTCATCCTGGAATCAATGGTATACTCGTCGCGCGAGGCAGAATGTTTTCATGCAGGTTTGATTATTTTCTCATGTTATCATGGCAATGAAACTTCACAGTAATGAATCTCGCTAAAATGCTCCAAAAAATATATAATTTATCTCCGCCAATGAGTCCAACACTATCCAGCTACAGGTCCAAAATGACAGCATTTTTACATTTTACCCATCTGTGAACTCCTCTTTGCCAAAGAACGAACAATTCTGACTTACTGAATCCTTTTCCCCTAAAGCTTAGCACCCAAACCAATGCTATTAACAAATCGGATTGTCGCTATTCCCAAATGCCGTAGAGCTCCGCAGAGCACTGGGTCTTGTTTGCTAGACAGAGTCCAACTGGTTCCAATCCCACTTCAGCCAGAATTGTCTTCCTTACTTTCAGTTCTCCAGACAAATATAAACGCACCCCAATGACCGAATCACTAGTAATTTTAAAACAGGATGTACTTTTTTGGCTATTACGGCTGATTACTGTAAGAGGATGAACCTAGGAGTAAGCAGCATATAAGCACCTAATACCTCTATTTTTTCCCTGCCACCAAGCCTCTTTTCAATGTTTAAAACCCTAAACTGCATGTTGAAGGAAGCAGGTTGGCGCTTCCACACCTACCTTTTTGTTGGTGAGTATATTGACCATCCACATTGACATGTGCTGCCACCCCTTTACCTGGCTTCTTGAAGATTAAATACAAGAGAGGTATAACAGGTTACACTAAAACATCTGTCACAACAGGAAAGAAACTACGCTAATCGAGATTAAGTCAACTTATCAACCCCCTACGCGACCCACACTGGCATGTGTCAAGTTGTGAGTAAAACTAGTATTCCAATTGCTGACGCTGCTTTCCCAACAAGTTTCGCTTGCCAAATACAACATTGTAAGCTTTACGCAAGACAAACACAAAATTTGGAATTGAACAGCAATGGTCAAACCCTGAGTTCTGGTGAAACCGGGGGTGAAAGTAGCTACTTTGCGACTATTTCAATGTTGTGGCCCCTTTAATCTGCCATTTCACAGACATTGTGTCATTTTCTTATTAGTTGAGACTTTGAGGCTGCAGAATACCTACAGGAATATCAGTCATGAAATTCTGAATATTGGAAAAATTTGGGTATGGATGGACAGCTTAAGTAATTAGATTACATCTAAATCAAAATAAGTTTAAAAGTTGTCCTCATTTGTTGAGTATTTTTGTTGCCCTTTTAATTTCCCGCCCAATAGCTTACTCAAAACATTTCCGACAAATCCACACGCAGGCAAATGGTGGCCGTCAAAGTGATGACCATCCATAATTTACGTCGTCTGTGACTAATCATAAAGAGCAGTGTTTTGCCACTTCATATAATTAAACACACAACGAAATGAAACAAAATATGTCATTCTGTAACTTTTTTTTCTATTTTATATTACTTTCATTAATCCATCAATATTACAAGTGTCAAGTGTCACAATTCGAGTCAACAACGATGTTTTGGTCATCACAATTTGACTTCACGAGTAGAGCAAATTGGGCGACTTTCGATCAATGAAGCCGTGGCAAAATCCGCCCGTTTTCTCTTCGTATGTCAAAAAAGCAGAAAATTAAACATGCCCTATTTTGTTAATTTTAGAAGCTCAAATTGTTTTTTAAAAAAAAAATTTTTTTCGGGAATACATTCGTGATGTATTACACATATTTTAATGAATGTAGTCAACTGCAGCTTGACAAAAATCCTTACATATTTTCCTTTAAGGGAATCACACTGTTTGGGCCCATATTGGGAATAAGAAGACGGGGGGAAAACCTGAATGTCTAGAGGTTATTGACCGGGTATTACTTGTTTTGAGTACATTGCAATGCTCGATTCCTTTTAAGAGTGATTTTGTAATTATTTTTTTCAAATTAACGGAGACTTCATGCACCTAATGGGTTCTTCAAGTGTGCGATATGCAGCAGCTGGTAGGTGGCTCAGCGCATCAAAATAAACCTTAATTTCTGAAGATTTAAGGGTTGCAAGGGTTGCTGTCCACACATTTCAAACTTAAAACAAACCACACCAGTTCCTGAAGAACCTGCGAGAGCGTCAGCATGGATCAGAAAAAACAAATTCACGTCAAAGCTTACGGCCCAAAATCGAGATCACACCCGGACTTCACTGGTACTGATGAGGCACATTAACTGCTGTCAACATGTCCCTCATTGGGCACCCACACCCTAATGGTACAAGCCATGCAGGAGAGTGTGCTCTTTAATTATGACTTACTGTTAGGTACTTTATTATAGCTATTCATCAACACAAGCAAAAATAACACTGTTAGTATAATTAATCCAATGTCGAGCATGACGCAAAAAACACCATTCATATACACCATGCAACCAAAATCAATGCAGGTTATTATCCAATACAATACAAGACTCATATACTAGCACTATACAAAGTCATTCCCTATTTTAGCAAGCTTGACCAATGTAAGATGCATGTTTCACACATATCTTCAAAGACCTACCACCTGTTTTAATGAAATTGCTTGTATCTTGAAGAAAATATCCCCATACAATGAAAAGCTACATTAACATATCACAAATCTCTATCACAATACTTTGTGAATGTGAACCAATACAAAAATATGAGTTAACACTCTATGAGACCAGATCAGCCAAGAATCGAAACACAACGTCGGATTCTTCAACCGAAACCACAGGTTGTCATATTCGATTCTGAGGACTCATTTTTAATTTATTAGTGCAGTGTTAAGTGGCAAAAAATGTGTGACAAACTCGTCGGTGGCAGTGTTAACAGAACATTGATGGTGCAGAAGTTGATGGGCAAAGTGATCATGGGAAACGAGGAGTAAATGCCTAGCCTCCTATGTTGACTTATCCTCTGACCTATATTTACGGATGCAATTTGCTCACACCCTACAGGCCTACCTGGGCACACAAATTTCCTCCCTTTGGACAGGCACCTATTACAACATGCTAAGTCATGTTTGTTGTTTTCTCTAATCTTCTGGCGTTTTCCATGTTTTAAAAAATCAATGACCTGCTTTAAAAAAGCAAACTAAAATTTCTGATAAAAAAAACTGAAGTGGAAATCCAAGGAGCTATTTGATTGAAGATTTGAAAAATTGTGGCCATTTAGAAAAATACAAAATATTTTTTTCTTATTATCAAAATTTCGGTCCACTTGGGACACACAACTGATGTGTTGAACCAATCCCAACGAACAACCATCCTTGTGTAGATCATTTGACCCCTTTTCCAGACACGCAAAAACTATGACATTCAGGGTCTTTCATAAGAAAAATTTGAGTACTTAGAATTTTTTCATGTGATCTTAAAACGTTTTGTTGGTTCTAATCATTCTTATCAATTTCAATCCTTGAGTACTGACATATGTATAGGGCAGAAGTATAGGAGATTGCAAGCATTCTGGGATTGGGGGGTATGGGGTTTGAAACCTGATAATGTGATGTGTCTTTAGATCAGCACCTTCCCACAATGCATTGCTTCCAATGGTTTTTGTACAGGTATTGATGTGAATCATTAGAGATGAAACAGCTTAATTAACAATACTGATAACAAACTTGCCTTTTAAGAATGTTTTGTCTCTAACAATTCACATGACTACCTGTACAAAAATCTCCATTGGAAGCAATGTATTGTGGGAGGCTACTGATATCTTCTCTTGGTTTAAACCACCCTCTGGGATGCAAATGCAACAACTTCTCCGTATTGGCTTACAGGTAATGCTGCTAACGATAATACAGACATTCTACTTGACATGCCAAAGTTTAATCCATTTACTTAAAAGACACCCAATTTTTTTAAAAACAATGTAGATGCCACAACAAATTTGTCAAAGAAAACACTTTGTTTACACATATCTATCACATCAGTTTTCCCACATAGTACATTCAGAAATTGACGAATTCATTAAAAAAATAATTCTCTGTATGACTTTAACAAGTTATTTCATTTTGCAGTATTCAAACTTTCAGAGAGCATTAAAATCTTTAATTTCACTGCATACGAGAAATGCTACTTTTTGATATGACAGATCACACAAATATGCATTTATTTATTTCCAAATGTGAATGTGTCCACATTTTATGTTCATTGGAAAAAAAATTTCTTTGACTTCACCAAGCAAATTCTACAAGATTTAAGGATACGCTTATTTGCCCGCAAATTTGGTTATTTACTAAAGGGAAAAGAAATGGATCGATCGCAACATGAAATAAGGGGTTCTACCATATCCTTAAAAGCACAGGAGAAACAAATCTCTAGAAATACAAGCCATGGGTCCAGAAACACTATCTCCCTCTAATGAGTTTTGCATTTTTACGGCAGGCTGGAAAACACACGCTCAACTATGAGAGATCCACATTAAGTCTTTCTCCACATATTAGTCATATAAAAGGGGGAAATATTTCATCACAAATTAAGATTTTCAGGGCAAAATTTATGAATGTATCATATATGTAATGAGCTGTAGAAGCCTTGGGATAAATATTTCATTTTCTTTTGTTTTAAACTTGATTTAGTTCTTGCACATTTTACCATCTAGAATTTGTCTGCATTAAATCAATATACAATCTACTATGCCTTGCTCAAAATACGGTCTAGCCGGAGCTGCTTTCTCCACCAAATGTTTAAATTGGTGCCGTTGCATTGCTGTATTGCTTATTGTTTCCGGGACGTGTGTGTACATGCTCCAATCTTAAATTGTGAAGAATGAAAGTTTTACCAAAGAGGCCTGATTATCGGCTTTGGTGTTTTTGGTTTTAATTCTCATACTTTAAAGAAATCTTCCAAGAAAGAAAAAAAATAGTGATTGTGCTGGTCAGAAAATTAGTCATTACTTAAATGTACACAGCTCGTCTAAACATGTTCTATACTTTCAAATTAACTCTTTTGGTACATTTGTCAAATTTTGCCAGTGTGAATGACCCCTTGTGAAGTACCTATTGCAAACTAAAGTATGAATATTTTCTCCGAGTGCAAATATTTTCTTTAAGTAATACATTTCATTCTAAGCATTCAGATAAGAGGTTATAACAATAAAATAAGAGCAGAATTCTTAGGTGAATGAGTGAGTGAGTGCATGATGAGTGAGTGCAGAATTAAACAAAAAATAACATGCATATCTACATGATCACAGGCAGGTAGAGTGAGGGGAAAAAACGGAAATCAACATCTAAAGCTTGTGCGAGTACAGAGTCAAGACGATAACAGAAAAATAACAGAAAAATGAAAAACGGTAAAAAGAGAGAGATTAAGACAGGACAAGAGGATAATCACCTTAAGCTGCTTGTGAATGTATGACAACCCGTTCCGCTGTAACTGCAACATCAGAAGGGAATGAAAGAGACAGGTTAAACTTAAGCTTGGTCAACACCAAAAAATGAATCCAAGGCGACTAGCCTTGACTGCGAGTGACTCCACTCGAGGGTTTCAACCCAGCCATACATTTGGATTGCGTATAGTATAACGGATTCAAGTACTCCTTCACTGGCGCACTCGATACTTTGTTTTGTTTTTCCGGATCGGGTTTGGAATAAACCACTTTTGGGGTGTTAATTTGCAACACATCGTAATGCATCAAAGGAGTATATCGAACGCCACTTTAGTTACATATATTTTCATGCTGCTCTTGAATTAATACCCAGTGTTGATTTATGTAGTTATTTGCATCCAAAGGAAAAAAAGAAAACAGGCGTTCATCTTTACTTGTGTATATTAGTAAACCATCTGTAATAAGTTTGTATAAGGAATGCAGTATCACTTGCATAATGGAGGATTTGTGCTACAAATTTCAATCCAGGCCATTTCCCAAGGTAAACAAAGTCATTTTTTTGATGCAACCAACTGAAAATTTGTCTTTGCGATATTTTAATGCCATAATCGAAATAGGTTTGCCGTTGTAAGAGGCATTAAAATAACGGTTGATTACAGATGGTTTAGGCATGAAATAAAAACTGGCTAGCAGAGACAGTGTTATTGGCCTGTGCCCAATTTTTCCCATACTCCCGGATTATTCAAGTATCAGTCATGCTGGTTGGCGAAGGTCAACTTCAGTATGGCATTAGTGTCAACGCCATCCCATGAGAGTGTCAGCTTGTCAAGGTTTATTGACCAATATACATGTAATTGATTGCATTCAACTCTTCATCTGTTTTAACCAATTCAGTTGTCAAAGGAGAATCTCTAATGAATTACAGCCTTTTAACAAAGAGGGAAGATAATTTGTTGGCCTCTGCATGACTGTGGCGCATGGAACTGAACAAACAGAACACCCAAATCACTCCTTAAATGCACATTCTGGAAGGTGGCCTCTTTCTGAATGCCTGCTGTTAAGCAAACAACATGCAAAGGTACCGGACTAATGAACGGCCAGAACATGCCCACCTGCCACATAAAGCTACACAGGTTTATTGAAATGGTTAAAATAAACTACGCTGCAATGGGGCTCCTGTGAGAGATGTGTCCCAGTAGTCAGTAATAGTGTGAGATGCCCTGGACATCAATATTATTGGTCAAGGGTGTTGGACTTTGATTGTAGCATTTGTACTCACCTTTTGCGTATCATGGCAAGTATGATGGGCTTTTAATTATTATGGATTGTGGGCCAATATTCCTATACAACGCCTCAACATCAATTTTAACATTACGTAGTGCGTATTTTAAAATGGCCCCCCACTGTGTTTAATCACATTTAAAAAATATGTAATGAAAGGGTTTTTGTCATTTTTTACTATTCCCTACCATGTCCAAAAAGTAAAATACAGCGCATGACCGCATCAGTTGCTATCACCGTACCATGTTAGAAGTTCATTGACTAATCGGTTTGTCGGTAGAAGTGTATTAATGAATTTTTTTACAAAAATATGCATAACCTGTCCAAAAGGTATTCAGCACATGACCTCAATCATGTTCTATCACCGTGCCATGTTAGAAGTTCATTGAGTAATCGGTTTTTAGTCTGTGGAGTGGATTATCTTTTGCCGTCCATTCCCACCTCCCCCCATCTGCAGTATAACATAAGCCCCCACCCCCATTGCAATGGGGTGGGGGGCCCAAAATGCTGAATCTTACTCATATGGCCTTGAAAATTTTGGGCTGATTTGTTTGACTTCGAATTTTTTTTATTTTCCCACCCAAAAATGCATTAAAAATAACAATTATAAGTATTTAATGCATTAATGATAATTTAATGGGTGGGTTTGTAGTCCATCCCCACAAATCATTTTGGGGACTGAATCAAGCTTTTACTGTATATAGAACGTAAGATAAAGAGGAACTAGGCTAACCACCAATCCACCCAGGTGTCATCGGTTTAACAATATCATGTCTTTAGGAGCATCCCTTGCCAACAAAAGCTACAGTCAGGCACATTTTCAATCAAGAGCAACAACTTAGTTGGGGGGGGTGCTGCTCGTTTAAGGGGAAACATTTGCGGCAGAGATTTCATGACTGACAGGTAAAAATCTCACAAAGATTTTTAACCACCTGGGTGACAACTGTCTTACACAGCAAATGGTTGATTTGATCGGATTTGACCCATGTCAGTATCACTTAGTCCTGGCTTTGGAGATGTTGCCCCTATGAACACCCGTCATGATGTGTGTTTCCAATTATCGCGGGTCATTCGGGAATCCAATCCCTACTCAAAAAATGGTTGGTGAATGCGCATTCAAATTCATCGTTAAATTGTTCGGGATAACCACAGGTCCAAATTGATTAACGATTTATTTTTTTTTTGGTGGACTTGTTTGCACCCCGTTAAGAAACAACACAAGCAAAAGAACTGATGGAAAAACAGCTCACATAAACTGGATGAGGCAGTTGATTGTTCATGGAATTGTTTCTTAATGATATTAGGTCCTGCCTGCGGTCTACACTGTGACACGCTTTGATGACCATGAGCATCGAAAAAACCATCCAAACGTCTTAAGCTAAATATGTTACTTCTTGAAGGAAACCCATTTTCACTACATACTTTTTCCACCACCCCCATCTCCAGTTTACTGTTTTTATAATCCAACACACAAAAATTGTCTCATTGGGATATGATGTAAACCACTACGTCTGCTTGCTTCACATTACTGTTGTAATGGAAATATAATCAGTCCAGGAGACTTCAAGTAAAACTCTTGCTTTTAATCTTGTTAACAAATTTTTACTCAACTGGCCCAAAAATTTCAAACCCACTGCTATGCATGTCACCTAGCAGTTTTGTTTTAAAATTCCACCCCAATCATTCTCTTCATATTTTTGTACTAATTTGTGCACTCAATTATAGCCAATTTCAGGATCCTGTCATTTTCAGATGTACGCTCCCAAGAATATTTGTTTCGCAAAGCATTGGATGCACATAGCACACCAGAACTCGGACAGCAGATACACATCCTTTTCTTCAAAATATTGGAATATTTTAACTGGTACTGCTTAA
Source organism: Ophioderma brevispina (assembly GCA_023653785.1). Taxonomy (NCBI): domain Eukaryota; kingdom Metazoa; phylum Echinodermata; class Ophiuroidea; order Amphilepidida; family Ophiodermatidae; genus Ophioderma; species Ophioderma brevispina. Next base: position 200,238 of record JAMKCH010001002.1, on the reverse strand, counting down.
TGTGCTAACTATTATAATAGCCTTCAAAATTACTGTGAATACACCCACATATACTACATTTTCCTGGGCAGTCATGTGACAAGATCAAACATGAATACTAGCCTCTCAAGAAAAAAATGTTTCTAAATCCTACCAGTTGGTATCTGAGAAATAGTATGTGTAACATGCTGCATAAAAACTAATAAAAATGCTAACCAAATTCATCTATGCATACTGCAAACTACAAAACAATTTAGTTTCTAGTTTGACATTCCATTTGTGCATGAAAAAGTGGTCTTTGGAAATTAAGTCTGTGATGCTTTCAGATGATTAGTATTATAATAGGCAATAAATAGAGTGTAAAATGTCTATGTCCCATGCCATAGTTGAAGTCCACTATATACATGTGATCTTGACAAACTTCTATCCTATGCATTGTGAGTATTCCAATCACATTGGCGTGTCCAAAAATCTTAACCCTTGTGGGTTTGGGTTAGAATGATGAGAAGAGCTCGGGGGGGGGGGGGGGGTTCTTGGAATTACAAATCAAAAGCTCAGATTTTCAGTATTAAGACAGATTAAGGGGGCATTCTTGACTGAAACTGCACTGAAAAAATGAAACATTTAGGCGAACAAATAATGAAGTACACCAATAGTCTCTACACTGGACATAAGAATGAATCGTAAGTAGGTGTTCCCCCCCCCCACTGGGATATTGGTCACTAACTTTTGAGTGCTCTAAAAAAATCGTGCTCACAAATACAACAGAAAGTTTTCAATGCAAGAAATTGTATATCTAACTGGCGACTCTCACTTCTTCATTTCAGTTAAATTGCCAATTAACTTAATTGTTATAATCGTTTTTTAGTGATAGGCATGGCATCCAAATATATGTTAAAATTTAGGAATTGACTAACCAAAGAACCTTTGAAAATTTAATGAAGGGAGAAAAGTATCTTGCAATAACATTTCTTTCATGTATATCATTTTGAAATGGATGATAACATAGCTTTCATATTGCACATAATAACAGAGCCTAGCAGATACCAACACTGGCCAAATAAGACACACTGAACAATTAGCAAGACAGGACTCACTAAACACACAAACATGAACCTTGAGGAAATACTAAGAATCTTCCACTGGGACACTTAAGTGCTCCTACACCCAAAAACCATCTTGGTGTTTTGAGGGGCACCTCCAAAACACAACTATCTATTGAAGATTTTCCCTTCACCATAAGGCAATGCAAATTTTGTTGGTTTCCCAGCAGGCCTGGACTCTTTTCACATGGAGAACTGTTGGAGTGTTGTCAAGAGTTCTCAAGATTTTTTCCCCTTGCAAGAGAGTCCAGACTTGTCAGAAAACCAGCAAAATTTTACAATGCATGGTGAATGGGTCAAATCATCAAAACTGACCAGAGGTTCCTGGCAATTTAACCATGCCTGTTCGGAATCAGAAAACAACTGAAAACCAGCAGTTTCTTCTCTCCAGTCCCTGCCAGTCTACAAACAGTTGTATCATGGAAGTGGCCTCCTAAGTGCAGCTAAAGTGAAGCGTCTTCTTCTGAACATTTCCTTAAGTTTGTCAACACTGATTTTGTTCATGGGCGACCATGACGTGATGGAATTACCTTACGTACCTTTGGTTGGAAAGCCCCATGGACACCTGACCCAAACCCACTTGGCATTGATGTTGGTGGCACCACTGGTGGAAGGCCAGATTGTGGATAGCCAACGCCCAGCTGAAAAAAAAAAAAAACAATAACAACAGTTATTCTCGGCAACAAAATCATATTATAAGCCTATTCTTTACACTTTGCCTCAACTATGAAACATTCCTTCCTTCAAAGTTACCTCAACATATCTCTGCTACCCTGTTTAGAAAACCTGTCAAAACAAACCATACACACCTATATGCGCACACAGACACACATGCCCCACATACGTGCTGCATGCAGTACATGTGCCAAGCCGGTATCTATCGCAAATGCATTGTCTTGTAATGTGCATTTTATTTTGCTTTATGCCATTGAATGGCATATGCCAGCTTGGCACTGATACTATCGTGGCATGCATGCACGCATGCCCATAATGTATGTATGCGTGCACACGCACACACGCATGCACAAACACACACACCAAAATGTATTTTCTACTCTAGTCCAAAACCAAAAATCGTATTTGATACTTCTTGTAACCTTAACCCTAAACTAGGTTAACATCAGTATTGAAACCTAAACTGTAAACTTGACATACAATTCAAAAAACAGTAATAAGAAAATCCATGGCTTTCCCTCAATTTACAGCTGTCATTTATTTCTCCTCCCAGTTCCTTTCAAATTTCACATCACAAAGTGAATTGAAAGTATATCACTCATCAAGAAAAGAAATATCTCTGCAACTTGTAAGCTTTTGGCAAATCCTGGATTAAATAAGTCACAGAGTTGCTGGATAGAAAGATTAAATATGGATGCTCTAATATATTGGCCTGAATAGATTAAACACTATCGCCACAATCATCGTGAATTTGCAATAAAGACAACAAACGATCTAGTTTCCACAAAACGAGCACCACATGTTTTGGGAGGAAAAAATGGAAATCGCTTTATCAATTGTGAATTGCTTATTTTGTTATTTCAATATGCCTGACTTAGTGGCAACACCAGTGTGACTAATCGGAATTTACATGGTAACTAACATAAAATAATTCCCACTAACAGAGAAATGAATAAATAATCAGCTGAATAATGTATACACAAACACACCAATTATACATGCACTCTAACGCCACACTGACACACACGCATACACTTAAAAACAATATAATATCAATACATAGGTAAGGACAATGTAGTAATAGAAGTAACATCGACCTTGGTCATGCTACAAAGAGTTTAATGGCTATTAGGTGTGCACTAAAAATGTTGAGTGCAAGATATTAATGTATTAGGCAGTAATTTGTTGAGGCAGATAGACTAGTATGAATTCGCTTTCAATGATTGATTAATCGCTGTGGTTAAAGCATCGGCAAGGTATTAATTATTTACGCTATATAGCACTTGTGAATCTTTAAATAGTGCTTTCATCGTAGGCAAGGCCACGACTATATCTCCGCTATTCTATCCGGTCTATGGTTGTAACTGACCAATAATGGTATCCAAAGGCAAGGACTTATGTTACAGGTAAACTCAATTTACACGCCCAGCAGCAACGACGGCTGAGCCGTGAAGAGTTTGAATATGATAGGGGAAATGACTAGACCCTGCCCATAGGGACCAAAACAAGTTTGCAGGTGACAGCACTTTCTCACAAGTTCCAAATCCCGGCCAGATTATCCCCTAATCCGCAAAGGTTTGTGGCCAAAAGGCTCTCAGATCAATTACTCAGTAACACCAACAACGTTATGTTTCTTTTAATTTGACATCATTGGCCGCCCACCAGAAGTGTGGTTTTCTAATTTTGGGCCCCCAATTTGCTCTGGATGTATTCAATTTCCTGTAGGGGGATGGTGGATCATTTCGCTCGTGATACTCATCTCTCTCAAATTTCACTTTTGTCTGTTTCCCCAATTATACGAGGATTGCTCTTTAAGATAGGCATTTCATCCTCTAACCCTGACCTATATTAGGCTGTCCTTTCTCTGAATTATGTTTTTCTTCGCTAGTCTTCAATACTGGAATTCAATCAGCATGTACGTCACTGGACCATAACCCAACACCGCAATGGGACTAGCGAGCGAGCCAATTTCATATTGAGAAACAGCGGCGCATCGAGCCATTATAAAACTGCATAATGGACATACGACACCACTTCTTTTCCACATTATTATGCAACAACTGCAAACTAAGCACCCCAGGAGCATCCGTTGTGCTCAAATCTCAACAATGTGTGTAAAGGGCTGTTATTGTATCCCGGAGCACCACCTCTCAAGATCATTTCGTGTATGTGTAGAAGGGATGGTTCGCACACAACAAGTTCCCTCCTTAAATTATAGCTGACTTATTTTTGTATTTGTAGGGGCAGTGGAACCTGAGGTCACCCACCTTATGTGTTAAGCCTGGTATAAGTATTTGTACCCCATTTGTATTATTTAATAGGAGTGTTTTGTGGGCAACAGAATCAGTTTTATTATCAGTTCTAAAAAAGGGGGTTGAACAAAACGGGGTTGAACAGAGTCCATGAGCCATCACTTCTTATCTTAGCATTTGGGGTTTGCATAGTACATACTGACACATAATGACACACCCATACTCACTGCCCCCTCCCCCACCACAACACACACACAATTCTCTCCTACACATACACCAATGTACTTTTCTTAAAGAGGTATATGCTCTGGTTTGCTCATTATAAGTGTGGGCATAAAGAGCTTAAGCTTTGAATACTTTAACTGCATTGCAAGCCCTCATGATTTAGAGCTAAAAGCCGATGCCTGATTTTTGTCTGGCTACAAACATGATACAGCCATTAAAATGGTAGTTTGATACTTTAGATAAGGACAAGCTGCAATTGGGGTTTGTTATGTATCGATATTTCCGCAGCCAAAATGCACTTTTGTTGAATTCTACTGTGAACTAATGGCATTGGTGTTATCTAACATGTTCATGACAGCTATGGGCTATGTTATAACCATGAGAATAAAGACTGCCCTCTTGGGGCGGCTATGGAATAAAATTTGTAATTTCTATGAAGAATTTGTGTTAATTTCTGTTCTGCAAATCGAGCCAATAAAATGCAGCCATTTAAATCAGCCGCTTTAAGTGTTGTTCTTTTACATTAATGTGTGCCATTAATAATGCCATTAATAATGTCCAAAATTCAAGAGTTATAACAAATGTTTCACATGATTACTTTCATTCATTCTCTAAATGGCACCCAACCACTCATTATGCTTTAATGATGATTTCAAAAATGAAATTTTGAGTCACAAAGTGAGCTCTTAAAGAAAAACTGTTTCATGGCTTGCGGAGTGTTAGCTAAGCGATGGCGAGACATGGTTAGATGAGCTGAGACAAGACAAGGGAAATTGACTCACACTTTGTTGCAACAATACAGGGTCAAGTTTAGGATACTTTTCATACTGAAACAAAAAGAACAGTAAGACAACAATGAGCATGTCAATTACCACAGTCTGAAACAATACGAAAACCTGTGCTAAACAATTAAAGCTGCATCAGTCTGGTGCAGTTATGTTAACTCGTGCCTAAATCAATCACTTCTGGTAGTGTCTTTTTGAACTAAAAAATGGTGAAAACCTTGCCTCAAGCAGAATTCTTAGTACGCTTAATCCTCCAGTGGAAAAAGCCATCACAATCACCCCACCATCACTGGCTGTAAGCTGTCCTATTAATGATTTTCTGATATAAGGAATCCTTTAGTTAAATTTAAGTGTCCATCTCTAAACACATGATCGAAAACCACCGAAGCTGCAACCATCTGCCAACAACAAGTAAATATTAACAAAAAACCCCCAGCAGCAAGTCCATCGATACTGCCAAAATGTGTATTATCTATTACACTGCTATCGCTAATGACAACACAGCATCCTCCAGCGGTGCCCTATTATGGCTGCCATCTATCCCATGTGTTGTACTAGCCTAGCCATGCACTGACTACATCGTCGCTATAGGAGCTGTTTAAGAGAATTTCCCCCATATCCTCTTTCCTGAAATGCTGCACTCACACTGCCTCAAGGTCACCGTGATGCAGCACTTTGGCAAAATGTGTGTCAACCAAATCAAACACCTTTTCCATCAGCGCAAAACTTACTTGAGATTTTTCACACTTCCTTCCTCTTCCATTCCAGTGATGTATGCAATTTGCGCTGCCGCTGCTGCAGCAACTACGTGTTCTACAAAACCCACTAACCTAAATTCTCCTTTAAAATAGCTTCAATCACAACATACGGTCTTGTTGTCTGGTCCAATATCCCTCCCAAGACTAAAATAGTCATAATTTTTCCGTCTTTCCCATAAAAAAAACCTGCACACACATATTAGCAAAACCCCACCCTGCTTGGCTAGCCTTGCTGGTACTATAGGTCATGGAGTGTAGCAGATATGAAAGACACGGTTTTTACAACCAATTTTTGCGTGACTTTGATTTTGATTCGAGTTGACCAGTATGGTAATATGACACGCCAATGACTTAGCTGGTCATTTCCTACCAAGCAATATCCTACTGACAGCCTAATTGTGTGCAGCTAACTTGCCCCTGTATGCATGGGCTCGTTAGCCAAACCCAAATCGGGTACACTAATTTCCACTAACAAATTAGGCTTCCTTATCTCATTACGCATTATTATTCCGCTTATCAATTTCATTAGAAGTCTTGGAACGATCAACAGGGGCAAAGGCCAACTTTGGTGTTAAGTTACAGGTTTTCCTTTCCCAGAAAGCTGTGTTTTTTAACTTGCACATACACTATATTTTGCATCAATCACATGCATACCAGTGACAGTTTGTGGACAAATTTCCTTTTAAATAAAAATAAGCCAATATAACACTATAGGAACATGATATCTTCATGATATTGAGGGCATACATGGCAAAATATCTGCACCAATAGTGCAATTCAAACTGACTGGAATGCAGCACTGGAAGTAATTTTTACGTCCCAAGAAAAATGAAATCTGAGGTAGAAAAAATGCTACATTTGCATAAGGAGTTCTTTCATTGGATATAAATCCAAATTTTTACAGCTGAGCAGTGTTATCTTGAACTCAGCCTTGAACTGCCCGTTCAGTTGCCTTAAGGACCTTAATTGGCTTGATCAAAGAATTTAAGATCAACTCTTCCATGCCCGACCCTTTGGAAGGCGATGCCATGTTACAACACCAGCCAGCTGACTAAACTCCAGGTTTGCTCCTCACTATCCCATTGCTTAAATCAGATAAGGAAATTCAGGTAAAGCGCCCTCTTCTTTTTGCCTGGCCCTGTTTAATTCCAGCAACAGCTCACACAGAACGTTTTTTTGTTTCAAACATTTAAGAACTTATGAAATTAATATGCTTTCCACGCAGTTAATTTTTCCTTTAGATAACACGGATCAAACTTTTATTTGCAATTGATCTTTCCAATTACCTTGGCCCTTTTTCAGGATGGGATGCGCGTGTATGACTTAACTTTTTGAGCGGAAATCCAAAAATTTTTACTATTGGTACAGAATGTATAACTAGCTTTGTCATGGTTGCAATTCCAGGATTAAAATACAATCCATGTTTTTTGTATCATCACAGTTTAATAACCAAACATTAATCGCCATCTTTTTAGTTTACTTCTCCACTCGATCATTATTCAGGCAGATTATGACTTTGTTGAGGTATTAAGTGAACTGCTCCCTTAATCCATTTACAAATGATTTTTCACTCTTATTATACTCTTATTACATTCTGCACATGTCATCCATCAATTCTGCGAACCAAACTAACGCACCCTATCCTTGTCACATACTTCCAACCTCTCCCGTTTCTGTCATATCTAGTTTGAAAACTGAGTTTGCCCCGAGGGAACGTGGCACTCATATTCTGCCTATTATTGGTCATCTATGATAGATCCACTACTGAAATGTACAGGCTTATTCAGAATCAATAACACAAGAAAGAATTCACCGGGAAGTTTCGGATAATAATTGCCATTTCCCCTTCGCGGTTTCAGTGGGGCCCACAAGCCTAATTCCCTAGCCCCCTATTTAAGCGCTGTGACATACTATCAATGTCAGCTCTGTCAGTCCGGCTATTAGCAGTTATGACGCTAATCAAATAAGAGTGTTGATGACAAGACAACAGCAATCAAAACAGGTTGAGAAGTGGCTAATCACCTAATAATAGTCCAAAACTGATTTGCCCAAATGCGCTTCAAACCGGCAACATGCGCTGACGAGTGGACGGCCGATTTAACAAGACAAATTCCCTAACGCTCACGATTTGGGAATCATGGCACGCCAATTCACAGCTCTCAATTGTTTAAATTTACATTTGTTGTCGGGTTTCCTTCTTCCTCAAGTTGGGTTTCCCATGTAAATCACTGAAACATGTCACATTCTCATTCTACCTTTAAAGTAGCATCACGTATTTACACATTACTATAATGCTGCACGCTTACTCTATTCAAAATAGGGACCTGGAAAGAACCTAGAATTCTACCAGTCGATCCACCAAAGGGTGAGTCAGATGCAAAATCCATGTACCAATGCCCCTGTAGATTAATGTCATGTATGTGTTTTGGGGGGAGAAGGGAAAAAAAGAACTAAGACATTCACCACTGAATTGTAAGTGTTCATAATTGTTGTGAAAGAACACTTTTCATAATCCCAAAATTCTTTGCCGGATCAGGCGCATGATTGATCCTGGTCCACTAAATGTTGTAAATGCTCGAGTCACCCAGAGCCTATTAAATACTCTCGGCCATAATGCTGTACATGGCACTGCATACACGTTTCTCACTGCGTGGCACGGGACACCTTCGTCAAGTCGATGGTGTGCCGTGTTGGCAGGATGCAAGCATACCTGGACAGTAAAACAAGAATTATGCCTGCGCCTATAGTCACTATGAAATAAAAGCACTGAACAAATAACATTGAATTGAAATGGACACCAAAAAGGGTGACGGCTAAAATTGATGACTAAAAAAAACACTCAAAATGTAACCATTTCAGTGGGATTAATGAGTTTCAGGTGAGTGACACAATCAAAAATTCATACCATTTCAGTGGGATTAATGAGTTTCAGTGTGATTAGTTGACAGAATTACACACTAACTGAAATACTTCACAACATGAACTGATCAGTTTCAGTGTTGTCAGTTATCATTTTAGCATTATATTTTTTTTTAGTGGTTCACTAGATGATTGCATATTTTTTAACCAAGATTTTATTTCATACTACTGTAAGTAGGTTTAAATAAGTGAAAAACCAAGTCAACTCACAAGAAATAAGTTAGCAGAACCTGTCCAAATATACTAAATCACAGATTAAAACTTGACACTTAGCACCAAGAAGAAACACTGGGCCTGTGTTTTTGTAAGGTGTACCCATCAAACACAGCCAACAAATATGACATTCTTATACAAAATTATCCTTGAAAGCGAACGAGGCCTGGGATTGTCGGTGTATCATGAATATTCACATGCAGCTTCTTAAAAGTACACGATCCTGCGGGTTAAATTTCCATGCAAGCATTTAACTATCCACAATGTGCTGGCTACGAATCCTTGTATCAAAACAAACATGAATGATTACTAGATCAAGGGCTATTCACAGCCTGTTCCTTCTATAAATACAGCCACTAAAATGTGTTACGGCAAGAGAAGAAACAGCAGTTCTTTAATCTTTCGATTGCTACACCTGGGTTTGTTCCATCATAAATAAGCCACAATAAACGTTTCAAAACCAAAAAACTTCAGGATTGATGTCAAATTACAATGACTCACCAAGGCTATGTTACACAAACACTTCATGCACTGGATTGCAGATTGGGCAAAAAATCACAAGTCAATCTTGGGCCAAAAATCATTTTTAATTGCTCTCATGGTGGGGTTCACACTTTATTGGCAGACTTTGGCCAACGCCCACCCTTCAAACGAAACATGAACTGTGCCCTGTATGCTAACATACTGTGTTGCAAGGAAAAGCATGTGTAACAAGGCTAAGCATCAGCCACCGTCTGCTGGTATAGCATTGAATCCCACCATATGTGGGTTATACTGTATCGGCAATGATTCCTTTCGACACATGCTTTTCTCGCAATGCGCAGTTTATGTTATCCGCATGCAAAGCAGTTCAAAAGGCAGCATCTTGCCAACGTTGCTGAAGTAACAAACCTCAACTTTACTCCACCCTTTACAGAAAAAGAAAGCACTATTAATAATTGGCAGCTAATCCATCACTTCGTGTTTATTTGTTTTTTCCTAAATTGCTTGGGCATTTTAAAGACACTTCAGTGATCCACCCGAAAGAGTCAAAAGTTATTTAAACATTTACAGGATGGCATAAAAGTGAAGCTTAATTCTGAAGAATTTTCCCATGAAAAATTTACAGAATGGAAGAAAAAACAGCAGTGTTCAAAGACGTGAATCTCAATTACGTGTGTCAGTAATGACTAAAATCATCCGATTTTGTCCATATATTAGGCTGTTTGGGTTTATGCACTTGTAGGGTATATGAGGATACTTATTTGCTTACAGGGACAGGCAAAAATCTGGATTTTCGATGATTATTTCATTTTCGGATGTAGCAAAATTCATGGATAGGCCTTAAAGAAGGTTGGTAGCTGCAGAATGTGCATTAGAAAATCACCCAAGATGCCCCCATACCTTTACTAATCCAAGACATTAGAATTATACACCAGTAGTTTATTTTTCTTCTGTTATACAAGTGGGGTAGACCTAGCAAGGGCAAGCAACCAACCAACCAATCGTATGGCATCATTGATCTATACTTACCATGTGAGGGGCTGGCGTTGGCACCAACGCGCTGCCGATGGGTGGCGGCAGGAAGGAATGTTGGTGGGTATGCTGGTGTTGAGATGTGTGATGTTGGTGCATGATGAGTCTTCTTGTCGTGTAAAATAAGGCGAGGGACCTACGTTCATTCTTTGGTCATGCGAGGAGAGGAAGCGGCTATTCAGCTCCTGGCGGATTAGCTCCTGCTCCCGGCCGGCATTTGGAGTAGGGCGACCTGCAAAGAAAAAGCAAACACGATATGGCTTTTCTGCATCACAATTCGTACATGTGAGGATTACTAAAACACACTATATGTTCTTGTTGCAGGAAACATAATTTTCAAGATTGGTGCTGATTCTACAAAAATTGTCATCTAATTAGGCAATCAATCTCACAATTAGTGACGTCACTGGTTGATTTGTCTGAATATAAACCATCAAAATATTGTGTCCTGTAACTGTGAAGGACCACCCACATCCATGGCCAATTGGAGGTTACCTTTTATCCACTTTTGTGTTAACAAGCATTATCAGAATCTTCTGTGCATTGTTTAAAATTCCAAGTGTTTGATATCTCAGCCACCTCGCCAAAATCTTGCTACACAGTGCAAGTTCCGAGCAGGATTTCTTGTCCCAACAAGCTTTTCAAAGTAATAACCTCTGATGTTTTGAAGCGGCAACAATCCTACTAAGGCGTCTCGCCCAGGAACAACTGACTGAATGTAAATCGTGTGGTTTGTAAGATCTAGCCCAAATCTGGTGAAAATATTAATCGCTCATAAAGTCATCTGCAAACCGCAAAATTCTCCACCTGTTATTGGCTTGCCTGTGAACAGCGACTGTCAAGTCGAAGTTGGCGTCATCCCCCATGACACAACATTGAGCAGCCGTTGTACTTAACCATCAATGGACTATTTCAGGATGATATGGTAATCCGCGATACTAATTCTTAAGGCTTCCTTAGAGAAACTCAAGTGGGAGAGGACGATTGTGTTAATCTGACTCACATAGTATGATACTGAAGGGTTGCACATAGAAGGACACACCTACGTACTTCACTATTACTCACCATCACAGTAGTACGAATCATAATCCTCAACAATGTTCGGCTCACAACAGATGTAATCAAATGCTTAAGAATATCAAAATATTTGTAATTGAATTATAGCATTCCATCAGATCATGATTAGATCAATATCACGTCAATTATGCAAGAAATAAGTAGTTAAATCTGTGTTGTATGTAGATGATCTGGAGTAGTAATTTCAGTGTTATTAGCCATGTCCCTAATGAACCTATATTACTTGTAAAGTTGTCAAACCTATTAATATAGGAGGGAAACAAATGATAATCATGATGTACGTTTGGCTCTCAATCCTGTAGAGAGTAAAAAGGACCTCGTATCTTAGCTAGCAAGCAGGCAGCAAGAGAGAGCTGAATACTTGTATAAAACATCGACCAGAGAGAAACATTTTGTTTGTAACGCAAGTTAATGCTGATTCTTTTACTCCTGTATTACGTCTTTGAATGGTCTACTTAATTTTACTCCAACTCCCAACTTTTTATATTTGAGCACTTTCATTTTTTCTGCAATGAAGACAAGAGTAAAAAAACAATTTTAACCCAGTACATCAATTACGTATGTGTCCCAAACAGCACCAGACAATAACAGCACTGACCTTGAACTAGAAAAACTGGAAACACTGATGTTCAAATTTATGTAATGACCAAAGATGGGGGGTTTTTTTTTTTTTTTCTTGGTGGGGGGGGGGGGGTGGGTGGGGGGGGTGGTGGGGGGGGGGGTGGGGGGGTGGGGGTGTGAGGTGTGGGGGGGGTTGTGGGGGTTGGGTGTGGGGGGTGGTGGGTGTTGGGGGGTGGGGGGGGGGGGGTGGTGTGGTGTTGGGGGGGGTGTGGGGGGGGGGGGGTGGGGTGGTAATTTGACGCTTCTGACAATGCACCTTAACAGAGCGGGTGAAGAACGAGAGGAGTTACAACGAGAAAGCATTGACCCAATTTGTAACAGGGAAATCCAGTTGGCTCACAGTCCTGCCAATGCCAAATGGCCATTTTCAATTTGGCGCTGGGGCAATCTTGTTATGCAGACAAACGGATTTGCTAATGGCATTAGTACGGGAGGAAAGGTTAAAAATTGCGTGAATATTTAAGTGCTTAATTCAACATTGCCTAAGGATAATAAAATACAAAAATAGATTTGCAATTCATGACTACACTCAAATATTTACTACTGAACAAACAGCAGAGTGCAAAATGGTGAATTGTGTCATCCTATTTAATGCATACCTACGGTTAATTACAACTCATAACAAGCATGATAGTTTGTAAAAGTGTTATTTCAAGTATCAAGGAGATCTTATTCCATTGTCTATCCGCTGTAATAGCATGTGTACACACATCGACAAATGATAACAAACACCATTTACACCATTTCGATCCCATCGGGTCGTAAAATCCAAGTGCCGCGAAAAATACATCCAAAATGCTGGGGAGAAAACGATCGAGGAGCATTTTATTGGCTGAACTGAAAACTACCGTGGCCCAGAGCTAGACAGAATTGGGCCTGGTAAAATATCATCTCGTAAAACATAATATATTTGTGACCTGAACCTGGTGGCGGGTCTTGGTCTGCTGATAATGCGGCGCAATTCAAAACAGCTGCGTGTTTCAATATCGCGTGATTTTCATGCTAATCTTGTGAGAATTACTCACCACTGTGTACCCAGTAATGGCTATCAAGCGGAGAGGATGGTGTATTTTCCTTCTGTTTCTGTGGGCCATATGTGTTAGGCCCTGGTATCTAAAGCCTGTATTTGGAATAGGCTTCACATTGGCTTGCAAGTAAAGATTATTGGCACAGTTAGGTATTCCTTCACATCTGCCAAGCTGATGAAGCAATAGGTGCATACTCTTCATTTAGAGTTTGTTTGCAACTAAAAAGCTAAAACAATTCAGGTTTTGTTTATGAAAAGAAATCCAGTTTTAGGATAGGCCTATGCCCCAGCTCCTTGACCACTGTAGAGTGGCACTCTCAAGAGAAAGCACTGTGATCAACTCTAACAGCTGGCAGTAAGTAGTAAATGATATTGAACCAAATTGCACGGTATATATGCAGGGATGGACATGGTTATATTGCCCCCTTGTCACTGCTCAGCGAACACAGGTATAATTCCATAGCACCAGTACCAGCATTTTGTATCAGCACCCAATCTGCACCTTATGTCTCAGTTTTTTATATACAAGAGGTTTTTATATTAAATGGTGATGGCATCGCCTCACAGTTTGGTCCATGAACTAGAATAGCTTGCCGAAAACTTCGACCGAGTGAAGCAACTTTATACTAAAGGTTGGTGTTTGTGAGGGGTTAAGATGATTTTTTACAGTCTTAAAGCTATGAAGTGATTAAAACCCACAGTCTCTTAACCGATTGCTCACCAATTTGGGAGGGGGTGATTGAAGGATTCACAACAAGTGTGAATGTAGTAGAGGCGAAATGAACCATGTCCTAGACAACCTTGAAAATTCATAATAAAAGGGACTCTTTGTATATTCTGGTAGGGCTATAAATGAATAATACCAAAAAAATTGTCCCGCCGTCTAGTTGCTGCGTTGGTTCAGATATTCAAGGTCAAAGGTCAACGACATTTATACGGCCCAGGATGGGTTATAACTACTCATCCAATTGGCCTAGACGCAAAAAGATGGATGTCTATACCCATGTTTTGGGGTCTATAAACACAATAAAAAACAGTCGTGAGGCTTACAAATGAAGTCATCATTATCCATTTTAACATAGAAAGGCAATTTTAACAATTTTCCACGTTTCTCAACATAAAATTAGCCAATTCGTCAGTGCTGTACAAGGATCAAATAAACCAAAAACTGTACCATAATCTTTAAATGAAAACATCCAAAAAAATATTGTAAGAGTGTCCGGCGTTCAAGTTGCTGCGTTGGTCAGAATCAAGGTCAAAGGTCAATGCCCTTTATAAGGAATGTGATGGGTCATAACCGTTACTGCCTCAGCCAATTGGCCTAGAGCAAAAAATGGCTGTGTCGATTACCCATGGTTTTGGGGGTCCATAAAAATCATAAACATTTTTTAGGCTTACCAAAGGCAGCCATCAGCTTTTCAACATAGAAAGCAATTTTAATCCGATTTTTTACAAGTTTTTCTCAACGTAAATTAGCCAATTCGTCAGGCCTGTACAAATATTAAACAACAATATTTGACCTAATATAATAATAATTGAAACAGCTTACAATATTATTGTCAAATCAATGAATACTGTTCTTGGACATATCCTCGAACTGTGAGTCGGTGTATTTAATAGTTTGGTAATATGACCAGACCGTTTTGCATAGTAAAATTTCATTTGGTGTGATGTTTCCCGTATCTTAACGGCCCGGAAGACCCACAATTTAACGCAAATTGGGTATATTGAAGAAACCGTCAGTAAACCAATTTATTGTGCGGAACCTGTCCAGCATCAATATCACGGACCATCATCAAGAGCGATGTGATTGCCCTTCGCCAAATGTTTCTCTTAAAAACAACAAAAACAAAAACAAAACAAAAAAACATCAAAAGACTTCTTGCAGGGGGAGAATAACAAATTGCGGTGAGCGCCATAAGGGTCGTGGAAAGGTAAGTATCATATCAGTGTACGCCCTCTCACTCCTGGGAGGGAAATACACTGTATACTAGTGCTAGCTTCCTTCCACAAATAGTCTTACCTTTGCACAGAATTCCACCGGCATGGCTAATCGGTGGCGGAAAGAAAGAAGAGTCGCAGAATGGTAGCCAACGCCAACGCCAACCCTGTCAACGCCCCACCCAAAGTCGCCTAATGCTCCTGGGTCAAGATGCAAGGTCGAATCAGCGAAGAGGGATTGACGGACGAACCCCTCTCCGGCTTGACTAAACAACAGGCATAAAGAGACTGTTGAAGTGAAGTAGAACTCCAACCGAATGTCCAAAAAATCTCTGCGGATGAGCCTCTTATAGAATGCCCAGGAGGAAGCGTGAGCTCGAACATCATATGCCCTAACCAAGAAGCAGGTCAACCAATCATGGTTTTTTGTGTGCATTTCAGATGACTGAGGGAAAATCCCGGGGGGCTCAATGTGTCCCTTGCTGCAGGCTTCTCTGAGCTGTCGGCAATCCCTGTCTGCAAATATGGTGAGACGTGACAGAAACACCAGTTTCGGCGGTTAAAAGAAAGAGTCCGATTCTTGGCCAAAAGCCTGCATGTGAGGGAATAGAGACCTCCTTGGGGCTCAAAGCGGTGATGGGTCTCGTCCGTAGACAGGCAGGATATCCGAACCCCCTATGTCCAAACACAAGCCACAGCTACTAGAAGTTCCAGAGAAGGGAATAAGCTTTCGGTTTGAGTTTAAACTGTTCCGACACTAAAAATCGCAAGACCAATGGCAAATCCCACTCCGGAACAAGGCTACAAACCGCGGACGATCCGTAACAATACCCTTCACAGGACTGGCGGGACTGAAAGAAATGTCATGCCATCACCGAGCCCTTTACGGGGGCTGGGGGCTGGGGCCTGTTCGGTAAATTTTTTTTAAAAAAGAAACCTCGGACAGTCAGGACACTAAGTAAACCCACTCCTGAAAGACTCTTGAGGAAATTGCCAACATGGTCTACGGTCTCAGAAATTGCATGGATCGAATTCTCTATCGGCATACCATGTATGGTAATCCGATAATGCTCTAGTGAAATTTGCTGAACAATGAGTATGGCAGCCTGTTCAGCAAGTCTCACCTAAGTGTACAGTCTCCAGAAATGCACCAGACAGGTCCGGAGCTGGGTGGTGCACTATGGGACGAACGCGTCCGCTGGAGGACCTATTACCAGGTCCCCTCCTGGAAGGATGGGATCTGTCCCTACAAGCAGATCTAACGGTCTGGGAAACCACAGGCGCCATGCCATATGGGCTACCAGCAGGGACCAGCATCTCGAGATAGAGCCACTCGAGGACTTTGGGATCATGGCAACCGGGAGAAGACTATGCTCAAGCATAGGCTATCAATTCTGAACGGTCCGCTGCCATGGCGTTCCAGTTTGACTGCCCGGGGATGCGGGTTCCAAGAGTAGGCCCCTATTTGCCACAACTCTTGAAAACGTATTCATGACTGAGCGAAAGATCCACGTATGGCGGGTCCACCATCTAGAAGATTGTGCGGCAAACTGCAAGTAGAAGGCCAGGCCACTCCACCGACGGGCCCTCTGACTTTTGGCTGTGTCGGGAGACCTGTTCCGCAAACCATTGTCCACTCACCCTACACACGGGATGCGATCAACGACGATGTCCCAATCTCGAAACCACCCGAATAGCCGATGAATCTCCCTGTGATAGGCTGGGACTGATTAACACAAACCCCCTTTACTTGCTTATATGTCACCACCTTCCTATTGTCGCAGGCGGACATTACCTTCCCCCTGACCACGGGGGATCAGTGCCGCAAATGCCAGGCACACTCGAGGAGTACGTTTATGTGGTGATGAGCCACGGAGGCTGGTCAGCGGACCTTCCCCCCGAAGAAATAGGTGAGCCCCCCCCCAATTTAAAACCCACCCATCTCGTCAGAGTGTTTAAAAAAACGCATATCCATTGTCAGGGTGTTTTGATAGGTCACAGGTAAGCTGATTGACTCCTTGCCTCATATGAGTGGCAAAAGTCCACACCATTGAAGGTTCTGAAGTTAACCTTCGGCTTCAGCTGGGGGAGGAAGGTGGGGTGTTGACCTGCCCACAAGTTTTTTCATCTGGTCTGGCCATCTACAATAATTAAATTTGAAACCTAATGGCTGCATCTTATATTGGGACCATCATTTGCTTTCATTTTATCGCAAAATACTCTGTCATCACGTCTTCCGCCACCTTACACTTGGTAGTGAAAGACAAACTCAGTTTTGGAGGAAGGGGTGGTTGCCACCTTATACTATTTTTCTTTTTTTTCACTTCTCTTAACAAATATATATGCTTTAGGACAATTAATACCCCCTCCCGGTGTATGTTACAAACTGATTTTCCTTTCATAATCACCCTAAAAAAACCTCGCAAACTCAACATTCCTGTCTTTTTACTCAAATTAGAAAAATTGGCTTATGTTTATCAACATCCGGAGAAATCAAGTTTTTCCCTCCCCACGATGATTACTTCATTAAAACATTACTATGACGTCAAATGGGGACTATTGAACGTTTTTTGATATCAATGGAAAGAGGAGACCTTATAAACCAATCCACCTGTCCAAATCAAAAGGATTCAGAGGTCTTGTAACTAAGAAATCCAAGAAGGTCTTTAACCAAGACCTTTAAAAATGGTTTCAGGGGAACGAAGTTTAAAGTACAGCTTGTTCAAGTTCAGATAGCGCATAGTAATTTTGGAAAATCAAGGAAGGGTGCTTTGATCGTTTTCTATATTCTTAATGTGTTTGGTTGTTGACCCAAAAAACGTGGTATAGACACCTCATTTGGCTTTTAGACCAATTGGTTGTGAGGAGTAATGATCCATGATATGCCTTATAAAGTCCATTGACCTTTGACCTGATATCTGACGCAAACGCAGCTGCCGAGGCCCAGTGAAGGTAAAGAAAGGGGGGGGGGAGGGGGGTCGTACAACAATTTTTTCATAATAGTTCACATATAGCCCTACGTGAATATACAAAAAGTCCTTTTAATTAGAATTTTTTCAGGTTGAATCGCATAGGGCCTCTAACGACTGTAATTTTACACAAACTATGCTATTTTTTTTTTTCTTTTTCCCAATAAAACATTTTTCAAATGGTAGTATGCTTCTTCTTTGCAATAATTTTAAAGAAGGCTGAAAATTAATTGAATACATTCCTATCTTTTTGTGTTGATGTCAATTGTTTGTCAAAATGTAAATTTTGGTCATGTTTTCCTATCATCATCCAAACTCCTCAATAACATTTGGGGGGAAATGGGAAAGTTATTTTTACTTCCACCACAATATCCTGCTAAAACCTATACATTTCCCAATTGTCATTGTATTGCGACTTTTTTAAAGAAAATCGTTGCGTGCATTGCGGTGCTTTGCATGCACTTCTCAGGGGTAGAAGTACCCTTAGGTTTCCTCATGACATCATGGAAGCATGTTCGCGCTGCGCTACTATATGTCCCAACGTGTTTTTTTTTGCAATTTTGCATTAGTTCCTCCTCTAAAAAATATATGGAAAAAAAAAGGCTGGCCTTTTGTTCAATGTACACTTTTACATTTTCCCAACCCTTTAACAGACCCAGAAAAACCCCAGCAATGCTTGAAAGACATAGGTTAGTTACTTGTGCTCTCCTACACTACAACCAAGTTTGGTTGCAAAATTCCTCTAGAAAGATATGGCAAATGTTGACCTTTTTGTGCCAACACACTCACATCCACACATCCAACCAATTATGCAAGCTCTCCTCCTTACTTATTTCATAATGGATTTTTTGCTTCACAACTCCTCCCCAATTACCATTTCTCAAGCTTGGATTTTGGTCTGAGCAATATCCGCCCAAAAATGAAACAACACAATCCTATGCATGATGAACTGACAAGCGTCTCTTTAGTCTGCACTTGTGTTTCATTTTGTTTCAGCTGGCCAGTTTACCCACACCAATGTGGGTGTTGACAATCTACAATCCGAGAGATTCCATTAGGTAGCACATTTATGGACGATTGACTGCGTGATAGGCAAACATTAATCACAAATGTGTTTTCATACTTTATCTCATATTGTAAAAAGCCTTTTCAAGTCTGCAAGTCAAAACAAATGAGCACAAAACATTCTGCGTCATGAAATGCTCAATCAACGCTAAATTATTCGTCCCTGAAAAACGAGGGTGCTTGTGGCGAGGGGGATAAAATTTCCCTGTAATGGTCGTAAAAATGAAAGACGGCTTCTTAGAAACGGTATGGAAAAGAAGAGTTATGCCAAAGTAACTCTTTAGTTATCCACTTGGTGATTTGGACGACTAAAATATAGGAAATGTTGGCCAATCGCATGAACAAATAAAATATGGACTGACATGCCCTGAAATAATACTCCTGAGAAAGAAATTTTACTAAGTATGTTCTTAATTATACGCTCTTTATTTGCCAGACAATGGACTCGGGCAACTGCAAACCCTTTTTTTATTAGAAAACAGCCCAGCAATAATAAACCGCCGTGTATGTAATGAATTGTGCCAGGCTTCTGAAATTTAATATTTATCTCCGACTTCCTTACAGAGATATTAATATTGGTCTCTTTCCTCCAGAATTCAGCCACCTGTTATTAACTGCACCCATCTAACACCTTCCATATTAATATTCCATAGGCTGAATATAGCTAAGGAAAATGGCCTTGTGAGAAAGCAATGACTTTTCAATCCTTTTGAACACAAATGCACTGAAACTCATGTTTTTTTTTTTTCTGGGATGTATCCCTCAACAATATCAGCAGTGGTTTTTATCCCCTCCCTTCTTTGACCATGTCTTTGTACTCATCCTCTGAGTAAGAAGTGTTCTTTGTACTCCGCTGGTAGAAAGTGTTCTTTGTACTCCTTCCTCTGATTAGAGAAGTTGTTCTTTGTACCCTGCTCTGAGTAGAGAAGTGTTCTTTGTACTCTCCTCTTAGTAGAGAAGTGTTCTTTGTACTCCTCTGAGTAGAGAAGTGTTCTTAGTACTCTCCTTGATTATCTAAGTGTTCTTTGTCTCACTCCCTCCTCTGAGTAGAAATGTTCTTTGTACCTCTCCTCTGAGTAAGAAGTGTTTCTTTGGTACTCTCCTCTGAGTAGAGAAGTGTTCTTTTTATTCTTTTCTGATTAGAGAGTGTTTTCTTTGTACTCTCCTCTGAGTAGAGAAGTGTTTTCTTGTACTCTCCTCTGATTAGAGAAGTGTTCTTTGTACTCCTCCTGAGTAGAGAATTGTTCTTTTTACTCCGCCTCGGAGTAGAGAATTCTTTGGTATCCTCCTCTGAGTAGAGAAGTGTTCTTTGTATCTCCCTCTGAGTAGAGAGAATTGTTCTTTTTATTCTTTTCTGAGTAGAGAATGTTTCTTGTACTCTCCTTCTGAGTAAGAATGTCTTTGTACTCCTCTGAGTAGAGAAGTGTTCTTTGTACTCCTCCTCTGAGTAGAGGAAGTGTTCTTTGTATCCTCCTCTGAGTAGAGAATTTTTCTTTGTACTTCTCCTCGATAGAGAAGTGTTCGTTGTACTCTCCCTCTGATTAGAGATGTGTTCTTTTTTCTTCTTTTGGCTGAGTGAGAAGTGTTTCTGTGTACCATCCTCTGAGTCGCAGAAGTTTCTTGTACTCTTCTCTGATAGAGAATGTTCTTTTTACTCTCCGAGTCGAGAAGTGTTCTTTGTATCTCTCTGAGTAGAGAAGTGTTCTTTTTAATTCTTTTCGATAGAGAAGTGTTCTTTTGGTACTCTCCTCTGAGTGAGAAGTGTTCTGGTTTGGTCTCTCCCTGAGTGAGAAGTGTTCTTTAATACTCTCCTCAGAGAGAAGTGTTCTTTGTACTCCTCCTCTAGTAGAGAAGTGTTCTTTTTTTACCTTTCTGAGTAAGCAAGTGCTTCTTTGTATCCTCCTCTGAAGGGTAGAGAGTTTTCTTTGTACTCCTTCCTCGAGTAAGAAGTTTTCTTTGGTACTCTCCTCCTCTGAGTAGAGAAGTGTCTTTAACCTCCTCTGAGTATAGAAGTTTCTTTTGTACTCCTCCTCTGAGTAGCAGTGTTCTTTTTATTCTTTTCTTTTTCTGAGTCGAGGTGTCTTGTACCCTCCTCCTGAGTAGAGACGTGTTCTTTGTACTCCCCTCCTCTGAGTAGAGAATGTTCTTGTACTCCTCCCTAGTAGAGAAGTGTTTCTCTTTGTACTCCCTCTGAGTATAGAGTTTCTTTGGTAATCTTCTCTGATAGATAATTGTTCTTTTGTACTCTCCTCTGAGTAGAACGTGTTCTTTTTGTACGCTCCTCGAGTAGAGAAGTTTCTTTGTATACTCTCCGCTGAGTAGAGAGTGTTCTTTGTACTCTCCTCTGATTAGAGAATTTTTCTTTGTACTCTCTGCTATTATCTAGGGTGATACTCTCTTTGGATTGCCTGCCAGTGCTGCATTGGAATAAAAATTTAAAAGAGCTAGCTAACAGCGCAAGAATGGGTTTTGCTTCAATGTCTAATAATTGTTTGTCATACCTCCAGCGTGAAGACAACGCATGTTAACTTATAGAAAATACAACAACCAATGGGCATGTTACTTATGGAAATACAACCCAATGATCATGTCTTTTTTAGCTACTAACCATGTTAAGGCTATTGTTTTTCAGAGACACTTTAGCAAAACCCCCATTGTATAACAATTATGTTCACTGCTACAATACTACTCACAACTTGTTTTTACAATCAGCGTGTGGACTTATTTTTTGTCACCAACAATAGGTTTTGGCAACCAACGTATTGTGGAATAGAGCTTCAATACGATCATATATCATAACAATACAAAACTTTACTTTTCTCTTACATACACTGGTTGGAAAACATGTCTATTCCACCTACAATGTAGGTCCTACATACTCTTTCCCAGTCTGAAGCCGAGAGTGATGTCAACACCTTACCAGTTCTTTTGCAAGTGTGAGTTTTATGCCTCCCTGCTATGTATGAGCATACCAGGTTGTTGACTTAGAAATGCACAGGGTAATACTGCAGTATCTTGAACACAAGCATCCAATATCGGCGTTTTGGAAACATGATTGCAATGTACAGAAAATATGTCCCACACCACGCTGATGTAAACGCAAGTGTGTGAAGTGCTTGAGAGGTTCCTCCAGTATTTCTCTCAAATTTCTTCTGGATGGGATACAGCATCGTAACCATTATGCAATCTACCATGGCAATATATTAACAGAGTTGTTAAATGCACTTACTTGGAAAATTGCTGAACCCTGGTTCCGGCTGTGCTGGTGCTGGCCCGAAGGGCGTCGGCTGGTGTGGTATCGGCTTGGACGTCAGCGGTGGAGGTGGAGGTAACGTTGGGGGCGAGAACATGGGGCCCGGATGTGGGGGAGCCGGGTGAGGGGTAAGAGACGGGGCATGCTATACTGTGGTGGTATGTGACTTGGAACGGAATATGGAGGGACTGAGGCGGGGGTTGGGATATGTGGTGGGGGAGGAGGTTGCTGGGAGACACTGCCTCCGATGCTGGCTTGAACTGTCAAAACACAAAAAGTAACAATTATGTGTATCATTTATTTTTAAATATCAATTTGAAAATAGATCCTTGACAATTGACAAATTACCTTTAACTTCTTAAACTAAAAATAATCAAGTATATGCTAACTTTTTTTTGCTTAAATGAGTGCAATAAAACACAATCTGGGATGTATTTATTTAGCTTTTTTTTGGAGGGGGAAGGAGTCTGCTTTACACTGAAGATTTTGATATCATATGGACTATTTAATAGTTTGCTAATTATGATTTTTTTCTTACCTTGGCCAACCAGATGCTTTTGTAAAGCCACGCTCTTTCTCTCTCTCTGCAGCAAGTCTTCCTTCTTACTAGCTCCAACCGATGTTATGACAGAGGTTGTAGTTGATGTTACTGGAAGTTGTAGAGGATGACCCGGCTCACGCTGGTGTGGGTGGTGAGACGGGACCGGATGGGTGGTTGGGTGGGTGGTGTTGCTGCTGCTGTTGTTGCTGTTGATGCGATGGTGGTCGTGGTGGTGGGAGATGTTGCTGTGGTTGATGGTGTGGCTGTGGCGTGTGATGCACAGGTTGTTGATGGTGTGACTGGTGGTGGGGCTGTGGCTGATGAGGCTGTGGTTGATGTGGCGGCGGTTGATGTGACTGTGGCTGGTGAGGCTGCGGTTGATGATGCTGCGGTTGATGATGCTGCGGTTGATGATGCTGCGGTTGATGATGCTGGGGTTGATGAGGCTGTGGTTGAAGAGGCTGCTGATGTGGCGGTTGAGGATGCTGCTGCTGTTGCTGCTGTTGTCTCTGGTGGTGAAGCTGCTGTGGATGATGGAGTTGTTGCTGATGATGTGGTTGTTGCTCTTTGAATGGTCTGGTAGGCAATATTGGAGGTGGTTGAATGACAGGACTACCATTAGTTTGTGTGGCACTAGATTGGCAGCTGGAAGAGCAGGTGGTTCCCCTGTAACAATTAAAACAAAGTAACATCTTGTTATTGTTATGATATTACAAGACCTTTGTTTGAGCAAGTACTTCAGTTTTGACATATTAGTGTCTCACTTTTTGTCCACCTTTAAGAGTGGGTTAATTGCTATCAAAATAAACAGGACTCTGACAAGGCTAGAGAAAAGCGAGAACAATCTTCCTATTATCTGGTTAGTTACAAACATGACCTGTTTGCAAGGGCATCCACTGATATTGGCTGACTAATATTAGTACAAGATACTGCAGAAAGGCCATAATTCATTCCGCAGAAAGGCCATAATTCATTCCGAAGAAAAAAATATACTTCCTTTCCTGGGTGTATGATATTTAGGTACGACTTCGTTGCAATGCTCTGTTTCACGTGACTCAGTTTAGCTGCTAGGCCAAGTAGACCATGCATGGTATTAACATCCCCAATGGCTGTGTATTGAGCATTTGATATGATACATAAATAATATCTGTGTATTGGTGTGGCTTGACTTGGGAGCGGGGTTGAAAAACTGAACTAAAGATGTAGAAAGCAATACAAATAAAAAAAATAAAAAAAATAAAAAAAATAAAACACTTTTTAAATATATTTGCTTTTGCAGTGTGTGATGGAGTTATGGTTTGTTGCTTTGGAATGCTCACATCAATGAGGATGATTTCTGCAAGGATTGTATTTGGCAATGCTCACCATAGTGGAGTAAATCATGTATTCTAATGACCCCATGCAGGTTGTCGCAAAGTTGTCATTTGGTAATACAAGTAATGTGGCACATTGCAGCTGTCTCTGGACTTACCACCTACTATGTCTCAAGTGTTTTTTCTAATCCTACATATTGCAGTAGGTTATACACTCCCCTCCATAATGCCTGTACATGTTATAATTGTCATCTGCCCAATATACCAACATGGTAATTCATACTCCCTGTCTCGTATGAGATGCCTAACCTCAACCGCGCAGCTAGGAGAACATCATTTTTAACACTTTTACAAACAAGACAAAACTCTTTGAGGCAGTGATCAGCATGGAATACATTGACACATATTGGGTGGAATGACTGGTGTGTCTAGTTGATACAATTACAGCAGATGTTCTGGTATGTCTTCGCCATGTGTTGGAGGTGTCCACAAGGAGGCACATCAACCCATATTTTGATGTGCCAATAGAGTGCAATTAATGCTACATGTCACTATTGTGTGTTATCGCTTGATGCTATTTGGACACAACAGGAAATCATAGCCAACAGAAATGTGCCTCTTATAAAAAGTGCAGTGCCACCGACTGGTAGACACTCATGTCATGAATTTCTTTTTGTCGGGCCATGAGGCTTGACATTTTTTCCTCCTTTCTGTAGACCTCCTTTTTATAGCTTATCCAGTCGACTTATGGGAAATAAATAACGGCAGTCATGTTGAAATTATTGTGGAGGTGTAGAGTGGGATGCTGTGATACCAAATCGAAGGTTTAGTGCTAGAAGGCTCCATCTGCAATAGCTGCCATTTGTCAGTTGTATTTGTATTAAGTGTTATACCTGCCGAATCTAACACCTGGCAGCATTCAGATGGGGCCCTTTTGCACTAAACCTTCGAAATATGCTGAGCTATTTCTGACGAGCTGACGACATCACAAAATGTACACTCGCCAGCCTTGTACAATGCTAGTGAAATTTCCTCTGTATATTTGTCCTTGCTTGCTTGCTATTTTAGCTATTCCTTGGTTCCAAGTCCTTGAAGCAAAACTTAAATGCTACACTTATCCCTGCATGATCACACCCGCCACCACCCGACGGCAAGGTATTGGTTAAGCCCGGGGTGGTTTAATGAAAAACGCTACAACATTTACAGCATCCACAATAATCCTGGCTGTTGCACTCAATTATACGTATTGACTTATGCCTTACTCGTCTATTTATCAGATAAAGAAATAATGGATTCAGCATTAGAGACTGTCACTACGACTTAGTCTACATTAGCTCTCCAAACTTGATAAAAAGGAGAGCTTGATTTTACTAGTCAATATTTTCCCCAATCCATAACCTGCCTTAGTCTGCTGATAGAATTTACAATTTATGCTCCAACTGCTAAATTTTAACCCTTTCGACCCTGGTAGAGTCTGTACAGGTTGCACTACGCAAGTCAGTGGCTTTTGAGATGGCATCCCAAATGATCTGCTGCTAATTGGGAAGCCATCTCCAAAAACCACTAGACTAGGCTTGTTTGGACTCATTTGAATGCATTTTTCATGCTGATTCTAAATACGGTCATGATATTGCATGATTTTTGAAATATTTGGAGAAAATCTTGTAAAATGTTTATCTCAGAGTGACGAAAGTCATCTGAAGGGCACAAAGGGTTATTCCAAAGCTTAATTTCCATTGCATATTTGGATCCTTTCTTGAAGTTGATTTTACCCCCTCACTTTCCAATTTTCGAAGCACAGAATACTCTTCTTGTAGTTGCACAGATAGTGATAATATCACCAGGCAAGTCGGCAGTCGGAAGTTTTGGTGCAGTCGCTACTCCCGTAATAGCACAAAAATTCAGCCCTTGCAAAAATATCAGTCTATGCCGAATGTCAGCCCTAATCACAATCTTTTTAAGTTATTAGAAATAATCCAACATTATACATCCCAATGATTTATATCGGGCTACAATGCTAAATGAACGCGACATATGAGGGAGTGTTAGAAATCCCAATAATGTCACAATAATATCATTTCAGTTACTTTTAATAAGTCAACATATTTCTTTGACCCCGGCAGGATATTGCTATCATAGATACTTTGGTTAATCCATGAAAAGCCTCAATTGAAATGGATCTAATGTTTTATTGTAATGTATGCAGTCTACCCTGAACATTTTAAAGGTTCACAGGATGTTTCGGTGCATCTTGTATTCTTGTTATGTAGAAGCACTCTTCAATTTTGTTCAGAAGCAGTAATTTATGGAAAGCACATATGCAGCTTTTGGGAAATTCTCACAAGTTGATCAAGTGTTGTAGTTAGATTGATGGTTTACATGGGTTGTACTTTACCATTTATGTCTGCCAGTCATGTTTGTTTGCTTTTTTCCCATATTACAATTTAGCACTTTCTGTATTCATGTGTTACTATACATTTATTTAAACCAACTTGTTTCCAGGGATGTAAGTGGGCCAAAGACAGGCGTTCTCAAAAGGCAGCCCGCGGGCCAAATCCGGCCTGCCAACCATTGATTTTTGGCCCTCAACTTGCTCTATAATATAAATATAAAGGGAAACATAAGAAATATAGGTGTATTTGGCCCTCAAGTTGGGAACTTTCAAACTTGTTCGGCCTTTTCTGGCCCTTCAAGCTAAAATAATTGAGAACCCCTGGCCTAAGAGTAAAACCTGAATAGCCTGAGAAAGTGTGTGAATTTGGGCTAAAAGCCTCCAAAACAAACTGAAAAATATAATTTCGGAAATTTTGAGTAGCCGAAGGCCTGAATTCAGGCTATAGACTGAATAATTACATCCCTGTGTTTTTGTTTTACTTTGAAAAATATTAAATGGCAAAGAGAGGCCAAAGGGGTTTGAACCACCAATCTTGCGTTTTGCAACCCATGTGCTAATCTTTCAGGAAATATTAAATACTATAAATCCCAATCCATGGTGACCAAGAGTAAAATAAATTATCACAATTTTTTGTATGCTTGGTTTGTCTTAATAAATGGTGAGTTTCAGAGCACAACTTAAGTGTGCAATTTTCAGATTCTCCAGATCTGGAACCCTAACAGGAACTTAAGATCCACAGACCAACTCGTCCTGAATAATAAGTGAATATACTAATGAACCAAAATTTATTCAATTTCAGAGAGTTCAGCCAGAAACTTATCAATCGCAAATGCAATTACCTCTTGTCCACCGTAGCTGAAAATTTCACTCAGCACCCCCTATTCTCCAAAATGTGCTGTTACAATCAGACTCACTCCACAATCAAAATCCCCAATATGGATTCAAACTTATCATGGCCCGCGCTAACTGCAGTATTAACCCCATCACGTTTATTGGCCGCTATGGGAGAACATGGCCCGATCGCCCGGTGTGCGGCAAATTACAGCCTATTAGCGGTGCAGCCAGGTTGCAACATTTGCAAGCAGTCCGCCGACTGAAACCCAGATGAACTGTGACAGCAGCAATGATGGCGACACTGCAATCCCATCCCGGGCCAATTATGCGCCACAACAAGAGCCTAATTTAAAGCATATATAGCTATAATTGGCCCAACTGTTTAAACAATTCTTGAAATGTTTCCACACAACATGGGGAGATTGGCAGGCATAGCTGCACTTTTAAAGACAGACTGTTTGCCTTCCCTTTTTTTTTTTAACTGCAGCTTTGATGAAGTTAACAAACAATAACTTCCTTTGAAAAATTTGTATTCCACTTCAAATATATTTGTTTGATCATGCAGAATTAATATTTTGTCTTCTAGTTATAATGCTGCTATAACCCTAACACAACTAAAACTCACTGAGCTGAGGCTAGAAAATAAGTCCAAGAAGACATGATGATGTCATCGTATGAACACACATGTGGGCACGAAATAGCTGGTCAGGCCAGTGACACCCTCGTGGTTTCCCATCCCTGGTCATGGGACTGGGGCACCGGGGGCCCCTGGTTCGAATCCCACCCAAGATGTCCCATCTTCTTTACCTTCTATCCCTTTCCTTCGTCCCAGGAGGACACTGTTCTAGAAACCAGAACAGTGTTAGGGTTAATGGCTACAGTGCAGTGAAGAGTACAGTTATATTGTCTATTATCATTATCGTTAATATATAGGCCTAGTTGAGGTAAGGATCCTACACTGCATAAAATTAATTAGCCACAGGAGGAGATTCAGCTTGAAATGTAGGTACTGTTCCCTTCTGAAATGTGGAAAACACTTGGATGACTTTGTACCTATGTCACCTTTACAACTGACAATTGCAAGTCAAGAATTACAGGACCATAATAAGGTCTACACCTCGTGTTAACACAACATGCTCTTGAATTTCCATCTACAAATAAACTATATAGCAGCTCTGTGGGCATGCTTGCGAGTATTCAAAACAACTGGTGCATCTTTAAAAGCAGTACTGAAGTTCAACTGTCAAGGGCTTCATACTGGCAAAGGTAAAGCAGGTGCAACTCAGAGCAAGCAAATGAGAGAGAAAAAAGAAATGGTCCTGGCTTGGCCTAACCTTTCCCATCTCTATCTAAATGCCAATACTTCAGCAGTGTGGTAGATAATTCCTCACAAGTCACTGCAGTTTGCTGGTTTTCAAAGGGCGCACAACACTAAATCACTCCACGTTTGGGGGAATGGTAGGTAGTTCCGGTAAAATAAGAAAACGTTTGTGAGATATTTTGCAGTCCTTTGGGGACCAGTCTCCAGTGAGGGTGGTTTTTTTTTTTTTTTTTTTTTCTGACAATTGCAAGTCAAGAATTACAGGACCATAATAAGGTCTACACCTCGTGTTAACACAACATGCTCTTGAATTTCCATCTACAAATAAACTATATAGCAGCTCTGTGGGCATGCTTGCGAGTATTCAAAACAACTGGTGCATCTTTAAAAGCAGTACTGAAGTTCAACTGTCAAGGGCTTCATACTGGCAAAGGTAAAGCAGGTGCAACTCAGAGCAAGCAAATGAGAGAGAAAAAAATGGTCCTGGCTTGGCCTAACCTTTCCCATCTCTATCTAAATGCCAATACTTCAGCAGTGTGGTAGATAATTCCTCACAAGTCACTGCAGTTTGCTGGTTTGGAGGAGACTGGCTTGGTTTCTCCTTGTGACTGTTTACAGCAGGTATGAAAACAAGAGTTTATTATGCCATAATTCATGCAGTCTTACTGGCCTTCTGTCAGCCAATTACAGGCATGGGTGGAGGCACAGGGCACTGACCTAACCTATTATACAGGCAAGTTAACTCACAGTGTAAAACCCTTTTCACAACAAAAAGCTTGTCCTCAAGTTGGAATTACATCCTAGAGAACTGAAAGCAGCAGCAATTGCCTCCAGTGCTGCCTGCCGGGGAGAATTAACAGAAAAGGCCATTTCCTACTTAATTAAATGATGAAATCTTCAAAAGGCAATCTGAAAGGAAGTGTGAAATTTCAGTTTGAATTGGATCTGTTCAATTTTTCTACTTCAAAAAAATTAGCATTTTCAATAAAGATGCTTGCACATAACATTTTACTTTGATATATAACAAACTGACCTATAACTAAGAGAGGTCTGCCCCAGTTTAGCATGGCTCATGAAGTTATTGATTTTAAAAAATGCATACATTTTTTTGAAGATTACAGGTAATTCATACACATTCAAACTATTTGTTTCTTCAAACCATGATTGATCAATGCAAAGACAATTCTAACGTACTTTTACAACATGCAAGTCTTCTAGGAGATATAGGCCTATATTTCTAAAGAACTAACTCCATGGTTCATAAGCCTATTATGTGTTAACTAGCTTCTATTGATAAGTTTAACTCATATACTTCACATGTAAGTGCTCCTAATTTGTCTTCCCTACCCCAGTACTCTTTTTAATGGCACACATTGCAAAAACTTTATAAAATATTTAAAATCAAATTCATGCTTGTGCTTATAGGGTTGTGAACACCAGTTTTTATTCCTATTTGTGGATTTATGTTAAGAGTATGTATACATCCTCTACCATCTGCAAATGGACAGAAATGTGTGCACACGTGCATGTACATGCATGCCCGCACACACACACACACACACACATATCTTCACCTGGACAGAAAAGCGTCTTCAATCAATACAATAGACTTCCTGGGTTTCCTCATTCACATCAGCATAGAGCAATCCACTACCAAACATCAAAATTCCATTTCCTGGTACAATTCTGTATGCTTCGTTAATTTCGATAGAGCACGCAAGTATCCACATGCTAGATAATTACCTCTGAGCTCAGTAATCCCTCATACTTTAATTAATAAAGCGCTGAATGCCAAGTTACCTTTAAATGTGGACTGTTGCTAAGTGAGGCACTTGATACCGTCTAGTATCCTCTTCCAACAAGATGATAATTATGTGACGGCTTACGGGCTGCCAAGGGTGCAGCTGCTGAGTCCCATAAGCAGAAGGCAATGTTAAGTATATCCACAGTTGAGTCAATCAGTGAACATCTTGGTATCTCCACATACAGGCAATTCCTGTGTATTCACATTCCGTGACAAAATCTACAACCTTGTCTTCTGCATAAAACTTCATCACAAACTGAGACCATCAGTGATCATACATGTAAATGCTGTCAATATAACAATTGTATTTATGCCAGCACATAGAGACTACACCAATGCTGCGCTATCCCCTCTCTCTGTATTCCAAACAGTATGTCCAAATTCCAGTTAAGAGCTAAAATCCAACAACGTATTCCTGTCGATTTCTCCATTACACTGAAGTTTCATGAGAGTCCATCGGCAAAGCCGTACCAATCCTGTAGGTAAATCCTAGGCTCAAGCACTTGTGGGAAGCCACTCAACACAAACTGGGCCAGCTGCCCCTGTCATCCGCCCAAATCGCCTTCTCACTGCATTTGCTTTTTGTGACACGCTCTAGGCTGCTAAATACCACACTGACCTGTATCTCCACCAGCTCATTGTCTCAGTTCTTAAGGCACAGTTGGATGACCTTTAGACACCAGTGTAGTGAGTGAGAGACCCACTGAGTTTTCTGGGTATGAGCTTAGGATATACCAAAAACCATATGGTCAATTTTATAAGCTACAAACCACACATGTTATTCACACTGCAATATTCTGTATGGGAATTTTCATGTGTACATTCAGGCTGCTCTTTGACCAGCAGAGACCACCAGTGTCACACAGACTCAATTTAAGATACATTAAGACACTTGGTCTTTAACTTTTACTAGTCTAAACTTTAAGTAAAATTACATATTGAAACAAAGCCACGATTCAGATCAACATGAGAAATAAGAAGAGTCCTTACTTGGCTCATTGCACACCGTAACTAGGTTAGCCATTATTATTATCACACGACCCGAATCGGTTTCTAGAGAAGACATACCCAATTGACGAGAGCAAGCTATGGGAGCTAACAGGACCCTATCAACACATGCTGTATGAGTAACTATTGGCATTAAAGTCTACGCTCATCACTCAACAAGCAGCCAACTTTGTCAGCAGAGGCAATACAGCGTTATCAGGCTGGGATTTGGACCACAAAATCCTCTATTGATATTTCCTCTCACTTAATCCACCGTGGATGATGGCAAAGCTGGGTGCACAAAAGGGTCGGAAATAAAAATTGGGTCACAAAGGTGTATACAAGAGTCGTAAAAAACACCGAGCTAAAAACTCCGGTTGATAATGGCAGTTTAACGCCATATTGTGCGACTTGTCTGTGCGTCTAGGGAGTAGTCTCATGGTACCATGTACAGAGTGAGTTTCCTAGATGTGTGAAGAGGAGGAAAGGGCCGGCTTTGCAACTCATTTCCCAAATAATTTGGCATCAATTTCCGCCAATTTTCGGGCGTGATAGTGCCCGCGGCGTTGTGTTGAAGGCTGAGAGCTTAAGACATAGGCCGTACCCCAGGAGGAATGCAAGGCATTGAATCATGGTAAACGCAAGCCACATGTGAAATGATTCAGTTTGTTACGGATTCAAATTAAAATTTCCTTTTAGATTAATGCTTATTAACTCCCTCTAGTGAAATGTGACAGTAAAAGCTTTGTTACAAGAAATCTGGCCAGGGTGTAACTCCCGATAAATTCTCGTGAAATTTTACAGCAAATGCCAACTTTCTGACCTAGTTTTACTCAACTTTCTCATGAGACAAATAACACCCAATTTCTTTCTATAAAATGTCTTTCCGTTGCATTCCAAATTTGAATCACACCTTTTGATTCTGGATTACATCATGCAGACGACTTTTTTGTCGTGTCAGAACATTGCCATGGTAACCAATAACAGATTATAATCCTTACAGTATGCTAGCCTTGCGGCTAATTTTCCTTGAAACAACACTGATGTATATGATACCATAATTTCATGACTATCAAATTTGACATTAATTTTGAATCATATTTGAAACATGCTGAGATTCCTGTCAGCATGATCACAAAATTCCAGGGTTAACCCCATGAATACTAACATGTCTTTCAAACAGCATTCCTGATTGGCTAATTACAATATATATTCATTTCAATAGCCAATCAAAATGCAGCTTCAGTTATATTATGATCAATCATCAGGTAGTACTAATGGGAGTTAACATTTAGGGTTAGAGTTTAGGGTTAGGATTTAGGTAATGGTCTAGGGTTACGGTTGTAACGATTTTGTGATGCAAACATGAAGGAAAGATATGACGATACACATTAAGATCTTCAGATTTCCTCATCCAATCAAACTTAAGATTTTGGTCTAGCAAAAAAACATTTTACATAACAACTTGCATCCACATATTATGGTATTTTGGCTGAAATCTCTTGTATTGTGAACCAATTCTATCAATAACCAAAAAAACTGTTGGCTACCCAGACTACTTCCTGCAATCTTATACACTACCCTAAGGGCTAGTATAGACAATTCATCTATCTGAAAGGACAAATCCTCTTCAAGTCTAACTTTGGAATTTTAGCATTTTTGGGACTGGAAAATCACAGTGGCAGACAACAGCAAAAAAAACCATTATATATGTATTAGCCCGTGATGTCCTAAATGTGATGTTTCTAAATCAATGAACACATCATGTTGTGAAACTTGCCTTTGATGCTACTGATCAAAATATAGCTACAAGTATATTTTTAGGATCACAACGAAGTATTGCCGATTAAGACTTCTTGCGCTCATGTTCCTCAAGCACTTTCAAAAGAATATTAGGGATGTTCGTTTCAACACATCACCATGTACCCTGTGCTGTGATGAAAATCTGTGTAATATACCAAAAACACAACTTTTGTAAAATTTCAGATCAGTTAAAAACACTGAAATTCAGTCCTAAGTGGATGAAACTTTATCAAAATAATGTAAAATCAAAAATGCCTACAAAATGGCTATAACTTCCACTGGGTAAAAGTAAATACTTACTGACAATGAATATTTATACTGTCGGAAAGCCATTGTACCCTGTGTTAAGATACATTCCTTTTGCAGCTGGAGCACTTCTTTTAAAATCGTGAGTGGTAGTTGCATCGCCTTTGGGATATTCAAATTATATCACAATATTAGAGCGGACAATGATATTGCCCATCCTTAGAGATAATAAAACACTAGACATCTCTGCATGCATCTTGTGTCATTAGTTCGTATGTAGTACTTTTTTTTTTTTTTTTTTTTTTTTGCTGAGCATTGTTAGAGAGGCCTCTCTTTGGAGATAAATGCCACTCAGTAATGTTCTGGGAGTGTGGTGCACACTAGTCTTAAAGGAATAAACAGTGAAAATGTTAGAGGAATGAAAAAAACAAACACAATTTAGCGTATAACTAAGGGCCTCAAATTGTACATTTAATGAAGGAAAAACACACCAAAAAGAAGTATCAGAAGTTGTCACCCACATGCTATTGATGTGCAAGTGATTCGAGACTATTATTTTTGTACAGTAGAGAGCTATACATTACCAGTAGATGACAAACAAAGGTCAGGTTAATACATAATGTATCTGTTGTTGGGTCAAACTATATGACTTCAAAAACTATACAAACTCAAAACTGGCACATTTTGACAGGGAAAAGGATTTTTTGATCTCAAATCGGGACTTTCCAATGCACACCCATAGAAAGTCTGATGTCAAATAATATGTACTCTTTCGTCTTTATACTTGGATTTCAACCACCACTTGCCGGGTATGTTAACAAATACATGCCAGTAAAAAAAAACCAATACATGGCTTTTTTTGTTACTCCCGTTGCGCAAAATCATGATTGTTCTTTAGCTACCAGTACACAAATGGTAAAAGTGGACAATTTCACACACACATCAATTTAGATGGTTTTTACACACTAAAAAAAGCTACTGCAAATGAAAAACATGAGAAATAAGGGTAAGTATCTATGTAGAAAGGCGATTTCTTTAAGTGTTTTGAATCAGCAAAATGTACAAAAGGCATAATCTACCACATCTACAGTACATCAAACAAAAATGTTGTACCTAAATAGGTTTCCCTCAAACTAGCAGTCATATCCCAATATAGGTTGAAACATTACCCACCAGGAAGTTACTATTCGGGTGTAGTTAAAAAGGTCTACTCTCTGCCAGTGGCCCTTAACAACATTGGGATGTTGCTACAGAGTTCATATTAATTGAAATAACTTTGTGTCTAAGCCAGACAAGAAAAGGGAGAGAAAGAAATGATAAGGCCTGCCACTGATGATGAATCTGTTGGTCCCTTGGCTCCCAAGTTTCCTATCACAAACAGACAAGAATAAAGTGAATTAGATTGCCCCCACAGGGCACATATCCCCAGATGCATTCTAATTCTCCCATTTCCTCTTGTAATTTGTCATCTTCTGGAGACAGCAGCCAAACAGGTCACATGGTGGAACCTATCTATATTAATCATCAGGCAACCAAGACAATACCTCTGAGGCCAGACTTACTCTACAGAGTGTGTGGTTTTGGTTTCAAGTCTTATCACTAGCTTGGAAAAAGTAGGGAATAATGGAGGCTCAATCAGGAGAGAGAAGGTTTGACAGTTTTATAGAGCAGATTTTTGATGCAAATCACCAAAAAGCAGAACTTTCTATAGTATATAATATATATTACTAAACAAGGGTAGGGGGTGCAGGTTGCCACTCCGAAAGCTTTGACTGGAAAAAAGCGTGGAATCATGGTAAATCAAACCCTGTTGGCTGCTCACAAGAAATTTTCACTCCAAACCAGGGAAAACCTCCATAAAACCCACTTCGAGCTGGGAAAATCTGCCTCAAAACGAGAATTTGCCACCTCTGAAAAGTGACCCGTTACGTGCCTGCTTTCTTGACAATCTCCCCCACACCCCCCAAACCGCCAATTTGAATATACTTGATTCTGGAAGATCTTTCAAAGCAACATATTCCAGGGAATTTGGCAATGAACAATGTAAATTTTTTGTTCAGTATAGAATTCCTCTGTCAAATCTACCATGTCCTACACATTACTGCAAGCAGGCACATCAACACACAAAAAAGAGGTGAGATGTGATATCGGGGTATTGCCACAAAACAACAAATGGACCAAAGACAAGGATACAGCAGTGTCGCCGAGCCACCTAAAAAAAGACCAATTGGCAAGCCCCATGTAAGGCGATTGTAACTTGATTTAGCAGCCTCCACCTGGCATGGTACCTTACACCTGTAATAGCATGCGAGGCGATGTAACTTAGCAGCAAGTGTCGGCCATGGGGTATGGTGACTGCTAATTCTCCATGCTTGAAGTAGAGGTAGGCTACAGGGGAGTATGTATACTATCTGGGTTAATCCGCTGTTATGGACCTCTGGCAATCAGTGAAAGCGTACTGAATGAAAGCAGTACTAAAAAATCCTGCAAAAATGGTTAGTAACTCGTCAAGACTTTCACCACAGCCGAGGATGAAAAACAAACAATGATGGTTTTGATTTTGGCACACACTCAGCAACTATTTCAGAATATCATGATTTCCTCGATTAAAATCTCCCAAAGATTGATTAGCAACTGTAAAAGGTAATACCAAGTCTAACACTAACATAGAACCCATGCCTTTGAAGTGAAAACGTTACCAGGGGGGGGGCGGGGGGGACCAAGAAGAAGAAGTAGGCCCTCTACAATTTCCAATCAAGCGCCTAACAACGCCACTAGACCGTATTCTTTTCATTACATGGTCAGGGTGTACGGTTGTAATGATTTTGTGGTGTGGCAAACATGAAGGAAAGATATGACGATACACATTAAGATCTTCACGATTCCTCATCCAATCCAACTTAGATTTTGGTCTAGTGCAAAACAAAACTTCTAAAAATCTTACATAACAACTTGCATCCCATATTATGGTTTTGGCTGAAATATCTTGTATTGTTAACCAATTCTATCAATCACCAAAAAAACTGTTGGGCTACCCAAACTACTTCCTGCAACTATACCCTACCTAAGTCTAGTATAGACAATTCATCATCTGAAACTGCCAAATCCTTCTTCCAGTCTAACTTTGAATTTTAGTATTTTTGGTACTGGAAAATCACAGTGGCCGACCACAGCATCCATTATAATTATGCATTAGCCTGTGATGTTCTACAGTTGATGTTACTAAATGCTAAATCCTGAACACAATCATGTTTGAAACTTGCCCTCTTGATGGGGCTAACTGATCAAAATATCGCTCACAATTATTTTTAGGGATCACAACGAAGTATTGGCCGATTAAGACTTCTTTCGCTCAATGTTGCCTCAGCACTTTCAAAGTCAATATTAGGGATTCGTTTCAACACTCACCATGTACCAATGGGCTGTGATGAAAATCTGTGTAAAATCACCATAACACAACTTTTGTAAAATTTTCAGATCAGTTAAAAACACTGAAATTTCAGGTCCTAAGGCTAAAAGTGGAAGAAACTTTTAATCAAAATAATGTAAAATCAAAAAGTGCTAAAAATGGCGATAAACTTTCACTGGTAAATAATACCTCTGCCAATGGAATATTTATACCTGTAGAGCCATTGTACCCTGTGTTAAGATACATGCGCTTTTGCAGTCTAGGGACACTTCTTTAAAAATCGTGAGTGGTAGTTTTTGCAATCGCCTTGGGATAATTCAATATATCACAATATTAGAGCGGGACAATGTATTGCCCATCCTTAGAAGATAATAGCTACACTAGACATCTCTGCATGCATCTTGTGTCAATTAGTCCTAGGTAGTTACTGCTGATCTTATGTTGTGAGGCTTCTCTTTGGAGATAATGCCACTGCAGTCATGTTCTGGGAGGTGATGTGCAACCAGCTATGTCTTAAAGGGAATAAACAGTGAAAATGTAGAGAATAAACTAGAGTCATCAAAGGATGGCGTGTGAGCTTACTCCAGTGGTATGGTGTTGA
This sequence comes from Ophioderma brevispina, assembly GCA_023653785.1. Lineage (NCBI taxonomy): Eukaryota > Metazoa > Echinodermata > Ophiuroidea > Amphilepidida > Ophiodermatidae > Ophioderma > Ophioderma brevispina. The sequence continues at coordinate 162,607 of JAMKCH010001002.1, read as the reverse complement.
GTTGGGTGCATGAGATTTGAGATGAAAGCACCCCTTAAGCACTATGGCATGGGCTATTGCTAAGTGATAATTCCCTTAGGTCCTAACGTCCCTTACTTTAACTTTAACAGTTAACAGTGTAATTCACCTAGCTCTAACTAAAAATAATACAACCGTCCTTTTTAATTTTTGCAGTAGATTGCCAGGTAATGTATTTTTTTTTTTCGAAAAGGAGTTAGGAAAGAAATAGGCCTATAGCCAGTGGAATTTGTGTATTGTTAGGCCAAAAAAAAACCAGTTTGTTTCTCAGTAGGGTTCGTCCAAAAGCGAAACCTAATAAAAAATGCATTTTATTTTTAATTTAAAAAAACCTACATCCTCTCATTTGACCTGAATATGGTCAGAATGGTCGAGTTAAACTCCTGATCTATGTTAATGAAGTCTACATTGCAGTTGTATAGTGACATTGCCATTTTAATTACCGAGGAGCATGATAAATAAGGTCGTCACTTTTCATAGTGCCTGTAATCGCGATTTTTTTGTCGAAAGTATCGTTGTCGTCTCATATTGTTAAAACTTCCGACATGTTCGATACACAAAATGTGTAGTATCGAGAAGAAGATTAAACTACATCAAAGGCAAATGTCAAAAGCAAGCTGACAACTCACCTGATCAGTGATCAGACAATGAAATCGCCTGTTCTTCTGCTTGATTATTTGTTAATTTATCGGTCACGCCAATCAAGTATCACTGAAATAAAACCTCGGCAGTCGGACTTTTGAAGAATTCTTTATATAGCACACATACATGACATAGACAATTTCGGAGTTCATATCCACTAACTCACGTGACCTTGCTTGCAAAATTGCAATTTATATTGTAAGCGTATCTGTAACGGAGCAGCTGTGAAAAACTTCGGCTCTGTGGTAGACCTCACATATCGCTACGATTTTTACGAACAGAATGGAACACAGCTTTCGTTTGGAAAAAAATATCTGAACGTCTACTGATCTATCAGGAACCTATTCGCTACACTGACAAATCTAACCAGTTTTTTATTTTGGATGGAAAGGTGAAAAGAAAGAAATTGTTAAGGAAGTTGCATGTCTATTACAGCATTTCAGTGATCAACTCTCCATAGATGTTTTTTACAGATGCGCTGGCAGATGCGATTTCCTCGGTTATGACTGGCCATTTTTCTGCGGTCATCAAAGGGGTGAAAATGTGTTTCATATTGAGGTCACGGGATCATGTTTACATTTTGCCGATTGGCTAAGCTGTATTTTATTATGACGATAAATGTTTGTTTTTGATTGGCTAACGTGGTCCGGCGGCACAACTCAAAGGACTTGCAATTTATGATGGAGATGATACGAGAACTTTGAAAAGAGCTTTAATGGTTATACCTCTATCTTCTAGGGCACTTTGCACTATTTTCAGAAGTTGGTGTTGCATTAAAAAACTAGAATTTTCGGGCGGTTCTACAGTGCTTTCAAGCTCACTATATTAAAAAAGATTTAGCTGTGGGGCCGCTCCATGACCTTTGAACTTGGCACATGACATTTTGACCGTCATACAACATATGATGGATCCCATGGTGGCACAATCTGCCGCAGAAGTTGGGTTCAAATTTAAAGCTTCACTTTTCAAATGAGTCAATTTTACATTTTTATCCTATTTTTCAACTTGCCCTCACATTACCTTTGCACGCTGGTACAAGACCTTCTGAACCTTTGTTACTGAACCTATGGACCTAATCAACATGAGGGATCCCATGGTGCATTCTATGACAGAAGTTTGGTTTCCAATTGAAACTTCAACTTTTCAATTGAGGTCAATTTAAAAAAAACATAACAATTTTGTGACATGTCCACATACAACACACGCACTCACGGATTGCTAAGTAACTAGTCCCTGCAGAGGCCTATAGCGCATGCAGCCCACAAAAAAAAAAACCCATTGTGCATTACTAGCTAATATTGAATAATCAGCTAAATATACTGAAGTACTTTTGCACATGCTTCTTAGTTGTGAGAGTGTGGAAATTTCTATGATAATGGTGCACTGAGATGCAATAAATCCCCGATATTACCAACCTAAACCCTCTTTTCCTTACTTGAAAACTGACCCTGAAAACCCCCTTGATTCCCCTTCCTTAAGCTAACCACCACCAGTCCACTCCATCAAACCACCGACTCCCCACCCACATCAAACCATTTTAGGCCTACTTTCCAACCTAGTCACCACAATCTTCATGAAAAAGTATTATTCACTGAGCCTGTCAAATGAAGTAAATTTTGTCTGCACTGGATCTCCTGCAACTTTTGCCCTTATGGTATTTTCAATTTTGGCTTTCTTATGGGGGGGGGGGGTGGGGGGGGGGGTTATATTTGGGGGGGGGGGGGTGGGGGGGGGTAAAAAAATTAAGGGGGGGGAAGGGGGGGGGGGGGTCAGACACGATCTGGCTCGATTTGGTCATTGGGGATTTCTGCGCAAATGGTCATTTAGGGAATCTTACATGTATTTTCTATTGTCAGCCTCAGGTCTCATGACATTGCAAATCACACTTTTAAATCTTCTTCAATACATCTTAGTAAGTATCATGATAATTAGGAAAAAAGTATTGAGTTCAAAATCCTTCGGGTTAGTGGATTAATCCTGCTGCAAAATAGTGTTATTTCGCAATAACATCATTTATATTCAAATATTCGTGACCATGCCTGGCCTTAAAAAAATTGTCAAGTCTGTGTGTGATCGTTTGATATGCGTACGACGCCCTCCTCCTAACCATTAGTCTTTGAATAAGACTATTACTCAGGTTATGCCGGAAGTTGATGGCATTCTGTTGCTGTTAGGTTGGCATGTCCCACCCCCCCCCGCTTCCTTAATAAACCTGTACTGTATGTTTTGCTGTCATACCTAGTACCCACAATCTTTAAAACAACCAAGTTTTTTTGATTGGTTGTGAAACATTTTTTTAATATTAGGTACTACAATTTTTAACAGTAACAGTACTGTATAATTCTCTCTCTGCTCGCTCCTCTCTCTCAAACCACCACACACCTCACACACACCCAACACCAGATACACACATAACACAAAATATGAAACAGTCCATAAAAATGAAGTGGCATTCAAAGGAAAATTAATCATTTTTTAGATGTCATACAAAGAAAATGTCAGGGGAAAATGTCTTCTAAATTTAAGGGTAACATTGCCAGAGGTGACAAAATCATATTATGTTATGCAAATTTAATTGCACTACCTAGTGTGTAAAACACTAGGCTAATACTAAATTGCTATAGAAAGAATGCAGAGGGTAGGTTCGCGGACCTTGGCCATAGCCATCTATGCCTCTGGTTTCTGTAACATAAGCATGGTCACGTCACTTCAACTTGACAATTACTGACCCTGATGGCCTGGACTTTGCAAAATGGTTCCCTGTTTCTGATAGAGACCCTACTAACAATGCCGGCAAAGGGGTGCCAGACAACTACAGTGAACCACAGAGTATTGATAGTATTGATTTTTTTGTCAACAAAATTTTGTGTTACAAGCTAAGGTTGAGTTACACCACCAAGCTCAGGTTTGATTGCACCAGCATCTTCTATAGACTTACTTTACTTCGTAAGTCAAAAACAAAACATTCGCTTTCACTTAAGGGTCAAATTGGACTTTAGAATGAAACAACATCACCAAAAAGAAGTATTCAGAAGTTTGTCCACCCCCATTTCATTGATGCTGTCATTGAATTCGAGACGATTATTTTTTGTACTTATAGAGCTGTACAGACCAGTAGATGACAACAAAGGTCGAGGTTAATAATAATTAATGTTGTTTGATGGTGCTGTTGTCAAACTATATTAACTTCAAAAAAAACTATACAAACTACTTCAAAATCCGGCACATTTTGCAGAGACAAGGGGTTTTTTTATCTCAAATCATATCGGGGGGCTTTTTCAATGCACACCCAATAGAAAGTCTATGTCAAAATAATAATTACCTCTTTCGCTTCTATATTTGGATTTCAAGTCAACCCACTTTGTGGCGGTGTGTGTGTGTGTTTTATGGTTATTTTAACACACAGCAAATCCATGCCAGTAACAACAATACCAATACACTGATTTTTTGGTTACTCCAGTTTGAGCAAATCAACTGCTTGTTTCCTTTAACTCCATACACAAATGGAAAAGTGACAATTTCATACACACAGAAGCACTTTCATGTTTTTACACACCAAAAACTACTGCACAATGACCACCATGAGAATAAGGTAATTATTCTATGTCAGAAAGGGCTATTTCTTTAATTGCCTGCTTTGAATCAGCAAAATGTACAAGGCATAATCTATCACACTACTACTCAAACAAACATGTTGTACCTAAATAAGGTTTGCTCTCTACCTACATCATACTCCATATAGGTTTTAACATCCCCACCAGGAAGTGATTATTCGGTGTAGTTAAAACGGTCTACCCTCGGCCAGTGGCATTAACACACTGATTTGCTACAGAGCTCACTGACAGTGAATAACTTTGTGCCTAAACAGAAAAGGGAGAGAATAAATGATTCAGGCCTTCCAATGATGAATGAATCTGTTTGTCCTTGTCTCCAAAGTTTCCTCCTATCACAAACAACAGGAAATAATTGAATAAGATGCTCACATTTTCCCTCCCCACGATGCATCTAATTCCTCCCTCCCCATTTCCTCTTTGTAAGTTCTTGTCCATCTTCTTGGCCAGCAGACATACATGTCTACACATGGTTGAGCCAGTATCTATATGATCATCAGCAACAAAGACAATACCTCTGCTGCAGACTTGCTTTATAGAGTGTGTGGGTTTTGGTTTCAAGTCTTATATCACTGGCCTGGAAAAGTAGGGAATCCCGGAGCTTATTCCTTGGATACACTGCACTTCTGCTGGAAATCGGGAGCATAAAATGTTTGTAAGTGTAACTCGGTGGATTTTGTCATTTGCATCACCAAAAAGCAAATTATTCTTTGACAACCTTCGGCCCCAATGACTAATTAAAGTCTTTGAAGATTTTCATCACCTCAACGTCTCTCGAAGTTTGCAATGAACCATTTACACAAAAGAGGTCATGTTATCTCTGGGTCTTTGCCCAACAAACAACAAATGGACCCAAGACACTGATACATCATTTCCTCCGAGCCACCTAAAAACACAGACCACTTGAGCAATTCCCCCATGTAAGGCGATTGTAACTTGATTTAGCAGCCTCCACCTGTCCTGTGTACCTTACAACCTGTTAATATATAGCTGGGAGGAGATGTAACTTTAGCAAGATATCAAGTGTTTGGCCATGGGGTATAGTTACTACTCGATATTCTCCACTGCTTGTAAGCTAGAGGTAGGCTAACAGGGATTGTGTATACATCGGGGTAATCCGCCTTGTTATGGACCTCTGCAATCAGTTAAAGCGCTTACTTAATGAAAGCAAGTACTAAAAATCCTTCAAACAAAATGTGTTATTAATCTCAAGACTTTTCACACCCATCCGAGGAGAAACAACCACTGATGGTTTGATTTTTTCACCCACCACTCACAACTTTTTCAAATATCATTATTTCCTCGATTAAATCTCCCCAAAATTGATAGCAATCTGTAAAATGTAATACCAACCACTTCTAACACCCTAACATAGAACCATTCCTTTGAAGTGAACGTTCCAGACCCGAATGAAGAAAGTAGGCTCTCTACATTTACCAATTCAAAGGCTTTCCTAACAACGCCACTAGACCGTATTCTTTTCATTACTCAGCTGTATTTTTTTTTTAACTTTGCTTTTTGCAATTTGAACTTGAAATTTTCACACACACTATTTTTGGCCACCCATTTTGCTTGCTTGATTTCCAGTACTCGCACGGTTTTAAGATAAGATACTCCAGTGTTGATGTTGCGAGGTGCTGCAAAATGATCGAGCGTTCTGCTCACATGACTGAATTGGCATTTGCGCCTAATCATAATAATGTGCTGAGTAATAGAACTATTACCTTGCGTGAGGTCACAAAGTGGCAAGGTATAATCTAATGTTGCAGATTGAGGAAGGTTACCAAACAACAATTCAACACTGGAAACAAAATACATACCCGGAGGACTAGCACCTGGGGTTCATGGATACATTGCGTTGAAATCACCTTCTTAATGCTTTGGGACATTGCTATTCCACGTACCTTATAACATGCCCCACATGCCAACTTTGTCAAATAAACCCCCACCTTTTTTGAGCTGTAGGTGCCAACTCCCAAAAGCAATTTGGAAACAAATTGTGTCTCAATTTAGCATCACAATGACTTGAGGAAAAGGTACTCCTTCCACAGAAAAATTTTGTTATAATTTGACGTAATTTTGCATTTCACATATTGTACAGATTTTTTAAAATGTTTGGGAAATTTGCATCAAATAAAATAAATGTCAATGGTACCATACCCTGTATAAAGTGGATCCCTTTTGAATGTCCAGATCACAATGTCCGTGTAGACCCTAAAAGGGTCCTCAGCCGATCATAAGCCTCGCCCATCAAACCTGAGATTCGGTAATCATAACCTTGAATATTGCTCATCCTCATCTTCAAATTATTGTGGCCTGCTTCTTCCGTTAATGCTGCATCTATTTTTTGCTTACATTTACTGAATTATTTGTACAGTACGCGCTGGACTAGAGGCACAAATATGCTCGCTTTAAAATAGTGGCCTTTTGGACTTAATTTAATTTGAATAAGGTATGTTGAGATTGCTGTTGACGTTCTTAACTGTAATTGTTGGGGGGAATGTGTATCAAGATAAGGCTAGAGGTCAACACACTTCAAATTCCTGTTTTTTATATTTGCGTATGACGTCATGGTCTGGATTTAGCCTGCAGGCTACCCCTGTTGAGAAGCTATCTAAAAGACTGCCTTAATATTTTCCAAGACATGGGAAAACTACAACTCTCCATGTTTTTAAACCATACGTTGCCCCAAAGCTCTGGGAATGAGTATAGATTATAATTGAGTGATTTCTGCATTTTCCGACATACTGTATTACCATTAGCACCTAGTAGGGGGGGCCCTATAGGTAATAATAAGCCCTATGGATTGCAATTTATCTCCTAGCATATGTTTAATGTTGTCAAGTATACGATTATTCTTTTCTGGTTGTTTTGGTCACAATCGGCTTGCCTACTGCTTGTCATCGCTTAAGGCTAACATTCTTGTCCTATTTGTGCCAGTAGTGGATCAACGTCGACTCGCAATTGCCATATGTTTTTTAGTTGTAACCAGTGACTTCCATAACAATAACATCATTGCTATTTGTTCCTTCCCATGCGGAGATTGGTTCTGAGTTCAATGTTGATACTCCCAATGTTTGTTCTGCAAACCTTACTTCCACGTAGTGCCTTTCAATCTTTTCACGCCAATCTGAACTGTTGGCCTGAGTATTTGATGTGCCTAACCTTACAAAAAGATTTGACTGTGAGAAATTCAAAATTTGTGTATCTGAACCTGAAATTAGAACCAGTGTGTTTCAAGTTTGGTTTGGGTAGGGATATGCTCTGAGAGTCTGGAAGAAGACCTTATCCTGATACCAATTGCTTGGAAATGTGACCCCGTATGGAGGACATTTATGCCTGATTTTTCCAACAAATTTTGGAAGGAACCTCCCCTCCTCATTTTACAACAATGTGCTCTATGGAATACTTGTGATATAAACATCGATGATATGGACAGAAAATCAAAATTGATACTGTCACTGGTTTATGTTTAATCCATTTGTGGTGTGAATTCCAAGATCTATCTCATGCATATACGCTATTTTGCAACTCTAAATCAACTGCCATTATTAAGATATGTGGTTTCCTATGTTCAACCACTTTCACATTTTTTCTCGTTTTTTCCATCAAACTCAACCTTCCTGGTACAAATCAACTAGAAGCAAACATTCCTAGTTTAAACTCGAACTTTGAGTGGGCTAGACAACTTGACCGAATCAGCTGGTGAATTATTATCGAATCGCTGTTATCCCTGTAATTTGTGCAGCGACGCATTCAAGGTTCAAGTTCACGTTTCCTCCTCCCTCCTCCGTGCCATCTGGTTTTGTTAGCCACATCACCTTGATGACTGTCTAATCCTCGGGAGCTCACATTGGGTGTTTAACCCTTGGCAATTAAGCCCTTTTTTTCCTCCCGCTGGCCCTCTGATTACTCTCGGATTAGGAACACATTATAACCCCGTATTGATACTCAAGAAAAGTACTTTCACAAACTTTCACCGCCTGTTTTCTCTCAATCTAATCTCGTCTAATATGCAGGTGAAATGATTTGAGACATGAGCTTAGTCATTTTTCACCTTTGAGCTTTCAATTTTTCCACTCCCGACCCCCTTTCCGTCACAAAATCAAACAGAGGCTTAGCTTCTATGGACGGCATAATAAGGTAGCAATTGTATAAACAATCAGAAGTAGTAGCGTATTCACTTAAAAAAAAAACATCAAAAGGATCATTTTGAGACAAGTCGTACCACTTCCAACTAGTTCCCTACAGGTGGCTAAATTGAGCAATGCCCTCTGCAACTAAATTTCATGAATTATCAAAACCTCACTCCGTCCTCCAACCTGGTATACAATTTTTGTCGCTGATTTTGGCTAAATCAGTTGTAACATCTCAATCACCATGCATGGTTAAGCACCAAGGCAGGGAAAGTGTAGGTTTGCTAGCCTGCTTTCGTTGCTAACGACTGATAAATTTTGGGCAACCCTAACATTTTGGTGCCATCAACGATCTAGCGCTAAAAATATTCAAACTATTGTGGGAAATCTTGAAATCACATCCAAGCAGATAACAATTGTCCACCAACAAACAAACACTATATATAAAACACTTCAAAAATTAATAAAATAAGATATTCTGAATCATGTAACAGCTTGCATGAGATTGTGACCAATTTGTCAGGCTTCACAATATACTCACTTCATCACTGTGACGACAGCCGGAGGAAAGTTATCCCTTATAATAAAATGCCAGTGGCGATTGGGAGAATCCAATCTGACGACTGGATTGAGCGGATATTTTTGAACGGCACGCCACGGTTAGAACGTGGCCTGTTATGCCCACCTGACATGGCAAATGGGGTGAACATTTAATTGGGCCAGGCTGGGTTAAATTTTAACATTCATTGTCAGAACCGTCAACCCGTCCGTAAATACGTGTCCATCAAGCTTTTTTTACACCGTGTTCGATCATTTTGTAATCTTTGATGACAAAATAATCGTTCCCTTTCCATTTATCGATTAGAAAACAATGGCTTCAATTTTGATATTTTTTGCTTTCCAAAAAAATGCCACTCTCTTCAGAAAAAAAACAGGAAGGAAACATAATTGCTCTCGCAGGAGAAAAACAATTTGTTTATTTTCAATCAAAACAATTTGTCTGGTTTTGTGTGTTTTGGGGGAGGTGCATACAATTCTGAATTCCTTAACCTCCAACAAAACGATTTCATATGCAGACAAAATTACGCACACACTAGCTATCCATCACAATGATTCATATGATAAGAGAGAGCAGGTGGAAGGTGAATGGTGTGGGTAGACGAAGGGAAGGAGCTCCCCACTCGCATTCAACATTAAGATTGGACATTTATCCGATCAATAAAATGCCGCCTTTATATTCTTTCTACTAAATTGTACTTAATGGATGCTTATTTTTTGATGAAGGGTTTAGAACACTTTAACAGTTTCTTAAATTGGCATGTAACATAATCAAAACCAATCGTACTCTTGGTGTAGCAAAATATTTTTTTTGGGGTATTTATTTGGGATCTAATGATGGGTCACATGTGGTGTGAATTCCAAGATTCTCTCTCAATGCATATGCCTAATAGCCCATTTTGCAACTCTAAATCAACTGGCATGTATTAAGATATGTTGGGTTACTATTATCAACAAACCCTTTCACCTTGTTTTCCCCTGTCTTCTTTTTGCCATCAAACTCAACCTTCCTGGTACAAATCAAGCTAAAAAAAACATTCCTAGTTAACTAGAACTAGACTTGAGTGGCTCCAAACTTGACCGAATTCACTGTGAAGTATTACCACAAAATCGCTGTTATCCTCCCTGTTAATTTGTGCAGCGAACGCATTCACGGTTCAATTCACGTTTTCCTCCTCCTCCAACGTTTCCTCCGCCGTGCCATCTGGTTTTGTTAGCCACCTCACGCCTCTGATGACTGTCTAATCCTCGGTGTAGCTCACATTGGGTGTTTAACACCTTGGCAATTAAGCCCTTCTTTCCTCCCGCTGGTCCCTCTGATTACTCGCGATTAGGAACACAATTATAACCCCGTATTGATACTCAAGGAACAGTCTGTACTTTCATTTCACCAGCATTCACAAGCATGTTTCTCTCTCTTCACAACACTCTATCTCGGCTAATATGAGGTGAAATATTTGAAGACAATTTGAGGCTTGTCGTTTTCACACTTGAGCTTCATTTTCCACTTCCCACCCCCCACCTTTCCGTTCCTCCCCAAATCAAACAGAGCTTAAGCTTCCCATGGACTGCATAATAAGGTAGCAGTGTATAAACAATCAGAAGTAATGAGAGATTTCACTTAAAAAAAAAAAAAAACATCAAAAAGGATCCTTTTGAGAAAGTTCCGTGTAGCCACTTCCAACTTAGTTCCTACAGAATGGCTAAATTGAGCAATGCCCTCTGAAACTAAATTTCATCATGATTTTATCAAAACCGCACTCCTCCTCCAAACAATTGGATACAATTTTGCTGATTTTGGCTAAATCAGTTTGTAACAATCTTCAATCACCTGCATGGTTAAGCACAAGGCAGGGAAAGTGGAGGTTTGCTGCCTAGCATTTCGTTTCTAACCGACTTATAAATTTTCCCCTAACCTTTTGAGTCCATCAACGAGATAGCGCTAAAAAGAATGCAAACTTTTGCTGGGAAATCTTGAATCAAATCCAAGCAGATAACAAATTGTCCACACAAACAAAAAACATCTATATATAAAAACACTCAAACGTAAGAATGATTAAGATTCCTGATCACATGTACAGCTTGCATGAGTTGTGACAATTTGTCAGGCTTCACTATACTCACTTCACTGTGACACAGCCGGAGGACATGGGTAACCACTTATAATCCAAATGCCAGGGGCGATGGGGAGAATCCAAGAAGCATGACGACTGGATTGAGCGGATATTTTTGAACGGCACGCCACGGTTAGAACGTGGCCTTTTATGCCCACCTGACATGGCAGAGGTGAACATTTAATTGGGGCCAGGCTGGGGTCAAGTGTAACATTTCATTGTCACGGCAACCCGTCATGAAATGACGTGTCAATCAAAGCTTTTTTTTCACCGTGTTCGTCATTTTGTAATCTTTGATGACAAAAAATCTTTCCTTTCCATTTATCGATGCAGAAACAATGCTTTTTCAATTTTGATATTTTTTGCTGTTCCAAAAAAAATGCCACTTCTTCAGAAAAAAAACAGGGAAGGAAACATATTGCTCTCAGGAGAAAAACAATTTGTTATTTCAATCAAAACAATTTGTCTGTGTGTGTGTGATGGGGGAGGTGCATACAATTCTGAATTCCTTGAAAAGATTTCAATATGCAGACAAAATTAAGCACACACATAGGCTAGCCAGCAATGATTCATATGATATAGAAACCCAAGCTTTTCACAGGTTAAGATGGGGACAAGGTTATCGATCATAAAATGCCCCTTTAATATTTCTACTAAATGGTACTTAATGGATGCTTATTTTTTGATTGAAGGGTTATAGAACACTTTAACAGTTTCTTAAATTTGCATGTTAACAGAATCAAAACAATACAGTACTCTTTGTGTACAAAATATTTTTGTGGGGTATTTAATTTTGGGATCTAATGATGGGTCACATGAGATGTGAAAACCTCATGAAAAATTCCTACTACACAATAAGTGGAAAACCAAAGCATGTAGATAAGAGAGAGAGAGTGAGAGACAGGGACTACCAGTATGGTCCCTATGAAAAGCAGAAATATTAAAAGCAGAAAATCCTTTAATGCCCGAGGTCTTGCCCATGCTGAAAACAAAGGAGCAGTCAGTGGTCTGCCTCAGTCACACAAATTAGACTAGATTTACAGAGCTTATGGTGTATTAAGATATAAATATTTGTAATACTAGCAAAAATAAAGCAGTCATTTTACAATTCTGTAAAATAATACAGAACCCTTGGTAGAGAAGCTTTCAATACATTTAAGTAGTACACAGGGTTGTAGCTAGCACATTTTAGTGGTGGGTGTTATTTGATGGAAATTTGACATATTTTATGATGTTATGCCCAAAATTGTCAATATTTGCATAAAATGATTAAAATAGTGCATTTTTTGCTATTTGAGTGGTGGGCTCTAGAGTTAAAATTGGTGTTTAGTGGGCTCTGAAGCTGAGTGGTGGGCTCTACTGCCCACCACCGCCCACTGTAGCTACATCCCTGGTAGTACACAACTCTTGTGACTAAGATTGGGAGGTTGGTTCGAAGCATTATGGTGTGTGTTTAATTTAAGCTGGTGCCCAGTAACCTCATCTCTGATGTTCCATACCACACTTCTAGCTAGACAAGTATAGGCCTATTGCCTGCATTCTGAACTTTGTAAATCAAGGGCTATGATTCAAAAAGCAACAGAAAATGTTGCTGAATTTTGCATGGCTCATTCCTATAACGTTGCACTTCCAGATTCATGTTAAGCTCTATGCTCACTGAACATTGTTGAGTGGCATTATATCCAAAGAGAAACTCTGTTACATTGCATCTCAGAGCTGCTGTGAAAGCTGAAAATAGACTTCGAGAAATGTACTGCATGCATGCATGCAGTGGTGAATGGGACATTATTGTTTCCTCAATAATGCTCAAAGAACCAGAGCATTATGATTACCCTAGTGAAGAGACCAGGCAATGATTTGGGAGAGTCAGAGATTGGTGCAAAATAAAGAGTGATAGAATGGTAAGTGTAATTTACGTGAGTGATACCCGCCACATACCAACTCTAAAACAGAAGGTCCCAGAATGTAGAACGTAGAATGTAAATTACACTTACCGCTGATAGAATACCACTATGCATGCATCAAACGGTACTTTAAAGCTCTCTCGTAAACCAATGTCAGAATCAAGTCAGTATTACAATGTCATCTTTGTATAACCACAATATTCTCTAAACTAAACAACTTAGCCTCTCTGTGTCTCCATGAACTGACAAGCCAATCTCCCTACTGTATACTCCAAACTGTCACCAAAAACATTGCAACATTGCTGGTGGAGCTTTTGTGAAAGCCAACCCGGCCTGTGAATTTTCGCCTGGATAATATTACCACCATCCTTCCACCAGAGCATGGGATATTCGGTGCGCTTCGCTGGTAACACTATCTTTACGAGAGAAACCTAGTGGATATTGAAATTGAAGTTGAAGATGATGGCTGTTATCCAATTATATGTGGGGAGTTTTCACTGTTGACAGTGTCAGCCCATGAGGGGCTATCAATAAAAGCTGGCTAGTTTTAGAGTATTTGTCACTTCTGCATCTGACTTTGATTGTCATTTTGTTAAGTGTTACAGACATATTCCTACAAACAGGCAGTACGATTGGATGAACATGGAGAGAATACTTTTGTGTCTTTGGTAATATGAACAAGTTTTAACTTTATGGTGGCAATTCTATTCCAAGACCAAAAAAACCCAAGATTTTTAGATAAGTGTTGGACTCACACCTTTACAAGTAAGTTTTGTTTTCACTTCCTGTACTCTCCTAAGGGAGGGGTCATTATTTACGCCAGGAGGGGAATGGAGGATTTGAGGGGGGAACCCGAAAAAAATTTTTGTAAGATAGAGGGGGAAAGTGTAATTTTTCATCAACGAGAGAGGGGAACATGAACTTTGAAATGGGGAAATCAGCATGATCAAGGGGGGAGTGGGAAATTTGTGAACGGAAGCGAAGGGGGAAAGCGAAATATTTTGCCGAAAAAAAGTTGAAATCCTCCACCCCCACCCCACCCCCCCCCCCCGCATAAAAATGGCTGCTCCCTAAACATTGTTTTGAATAGCATCTGGCCTGAATCCCAGTAATTCCTCCCTTATGGCCAACAGGTTACTTCACAAGGGAGACATCCTACCAAGGCAAACACTACTCCAAATGAGCACTTGTGTCACAGCTTTAAATGATTTGTAGAGTGTGTGTGGGAACCGAGTGGTCCAAATTATACACATAACCATCCATGGTTTTGTGTTTCTGATGGGAATTAGGGAATGCTATTGATCCATTATTTCATATGCCACTTGCCAGTTGCTACAGAGTAAACCATCAATTATATCGACTTGAATATTGTACGTGTGTGTTGATAACACTTGCTGCTCCTAATGCAAATTACGTGCAATACAGCCTTTGAATTACCCATTTGGCAAAGTAGCCAAATTTAATAGAAAACAATATCCTGCTTGGAATTCATGGAAGAGGGAGGTACAAATTATGGTTTTAACATTTAACTTATAATAAATTACACAGTACTCCATAATATTAATCATCTAATTGATATGCACTTCAACTATAGTGGACTGAGTTGAATTGAGTTCACTCATTTCTGACACCTGCATACCAAGTTCCCAAATTCCATTCATTCTAGGCAAAAGTGGTCAAACAGGATACTGACCCACTCTTCGAGTGGAATGACCAATGAATAACCTCTTCCAAATGACCTTTGACCCCAGACGGCCCTTAGCAAGGGTGACCACAAACTTAACATGGATACCCCTAGAACCAAGCAAAATTTTCATAGGCCATGTTGTCAAAATCAGATGTCTATAGGGCCTACCAGTTTGCAATAAGATATATTTCCCAAAATTGCACATTGTGTACTATTATTGGAGTGTAAAAAGCATTTTTTCCTCAGCTCATTATGCTTTCAATTAGCCACTCTGTAGGGCCTACAAGGCTGACACTCCTGGACAAGTGCATGATGGGATACTGTGATGAAGGGGTCTATGAAAACACACCTTCGTCACCCACGCATTCTTGACTCCCATGATTTCGGGATGAGGAAAAATATAATTGCAACACTCTTAAAAATTGTAAAATTTCATGATTACACCTTTCACACCATGGTACGTCAAAATCAGGATGTCTTGTCCTGTCCCCCGCCCTGTCCCGGAAATTATTTTAGCAAGTGAGCCCTCAATGCTCAATAGCAACCTCACACAGTTAACAACATCTATTGGGGTAAGTTCCAAAGAATCCCATAGATAAGCCTACTACAGAGCACCATGGATTAACCAAATGCACTTCATATCCATGGCTCTCTTACCCAACATGAATGACCTGTCTCGGTGTAAGCCTAGCACCCTCCTTACATCACGTTAAAACAATGGGTTATCTTATTACTCATTATGACATGCCTAATCCTGCCAGTTCCTCTATAATCCTCTGGATTTGGCAGGGATCTACAGCGATTAATGACCTAGCTGCCTCCCTCCATTTCAATCTCTCAACGCTAGTTGATTAATTTATCTGCTACGGTTCATCTCACTATTTTCATAAAGTATGTCGCCCTGCATTTTTGGGTGAAATTGTTATTAAAACCCAGTTGTATGAATGCACATACATACATACACACTGAGGGAGCCTAAGAGCTCTCCTGTTTCTGTGAGATGATATGTGTACTTACTTCTATTAGCGGCTGAGGAAGGTGGAGTGAACAAATCTGACCCAGTTTCAGACGCCTGTAGCAAAGAAAGAAAAAAATACAAGATGATTTTGATGTGTATATTGTGCAACAATTGCACATGCAAGCAGTAATCAACAGTGTGACACAACCTAAGCAGTAGTCTGACACAACCCAAACTATCAGATGGGGGAGATGGGGGGAAAAAAGATTTTTTCACATCAGACACAGACATAATCGTACCTACACACCCCAAATACAACATGAAAAGTAAGCACCACAAGTAGACATCTGAAATGGGGTTATGAGAATGTGAATTGGCCTATGTAGATTACACACATACTAAGCAGGCGGACTTCGGCATTCCCCTTGGCCACGGTCTCACCTTCTCCCAGTCACTCACTGTGGGTAACAATATGGCTGCAAGCATTCCAAATGTCAGCCCAGACTAGGTGTCACTTACTTTTCATTTGAAATGCCACATAATAAAAGGTGTCACTTACCTTCACTCAGCAATTCAAATGTCATAATTATATGGTAGCAAAAGCAAGGCAGTTTTCTCACAGGCTATTTGCCTTGTGGAAAGAACCAACACTTACCCGGTTCAGCATGCGCTAAGTAACCCATTTCTTGAGACCATTTTCCCAGTGCAAGTCTCATGCATTATTTGTGAGGAGAGAGAGTGTATATCCATGACAGCGGTGAAGAAGATATATCAAAATGATTCTAATTCTCCAAGTGACAGAAAAGAGCTCCCACTGAAAAGTGTTCATTAATACATTGGGAAATGGATGGCACATACTCCGAATGACTGCAGGCTTAGCAACCAAACAACTGTTATCAACAGAGTCTGAATTGTTGCCTGCACATTTCTTTTACATAGAAACCTAGATTTTGTGAAGTCTTTAATGTTTTACTACCACCAGCAACACACTGCAGGAGTTGCGTCTGCCCAAAGTAGGTTGCGAGGAAATAAAACTCCACTGAAAACTAATCCCTCCACCTAAATTGAATGCCTACATGACAACTTCCCCAAAGCTCTGTAGCTTTTTAACCTCCTTGACAAGAGAACGCTACTGTTATTGCACTGAAGGGAATACCCCTAGCAAGTGTTGACACCGGGGTCAACCCCACGGAGACTGGGGTCATCACTATGGAGACCTTAGGTCACAGCTCCCGTGACCCCTAGAGGTAAAATCAGCCCCGACTTAAATGACAGCGGAGTGAATTGCGCTCCCTGGAGGGCTACACGACTGCGTAATTCAATTGATTGTAACGCCATTGTGGCACATCCTCTCCTTGTAAATTGATGGCAATAGCATCAAATTTTGTGGACAATAAAAATGTGAAGCTAAATTGTCCAAATCAAATAGTGCGCTTGCCCTCCTGGTCACACAGTATTCCCTTTGATAGTGGCGAATCCAAAATAATGTAATTTGAGCGCGGAGGACTCGTCCCACCGTAGCTTTGGGAGAACACCAAATATATTTCAGACAAATTACTTAACAGCAGGCCACTTATAGGAGATATAAGGTTTTATCCCCAGGCATTGGGAAACAGCTAGACAGGGCAAATGAAAGCTTGCTGCAGCATCTTCATTATTTTGTGTGAGAGAAAAAGAAGGAGAGATGGTTTACTTATTGTCTCATATTGTATCTTCCACTTCTGGTAGCCCCAATTCACTTGACTTCAGGAAGATAATACAAAGTGATCCTGCATGTTTGGGATACAGTCAAATTCTTCAGGTAACCCCCTTCCAACTCCTTAAAATTGCATCAATTTTTTTTTAAAGTTATGAGCCAAGTTCAGTAATAAGGAGGATATTTGATTTATAGGCAATAATGTGCACAATGTCAAAACTAGTCAATTTGTAATTTTGCCAAAAAGAATGTTTGATATGCACTACAAAAAAAATTATAGAGAAAAACATATTTTAAAAGGTTTGTATGATTTCCATAATGCAAAGCAAGCAGAAGTTTGATATGTTTTGTGTGTGGGGGGGGGGGGCAACTCTAACTTGACTGCTTGGAAAAAGTTTTCTGGAGAAACTCACCAAGAACAATTCTTTTTTGATTGGGGGAAATATGCTTCAATGAGCAAGCTTAAATCTGGGTTCATCATTTCACCTGTCATCCTGTGTTTCACTAATAAATCACTCTTTTTGTTTTAGGTTTTTACAGAAGGCACATTTTTAAACATCTTTTTTTTTGACACTGGTGTTTGGTTTTACTTGATAAATCCCTTTTTTTTTTCAATTAAAGACATTCTTTTTAATTAACAATGACATCAATCAATCAAGCAATCTTATATCCATAAGTACCAATTGCCTACTAAGTAGGCCTATAAGCTCTGTCAGTATTGTGTAATTTAGTGAGGTTGGGCTGTTTCACAACTTTTGACCAAAAGAGCAAGAATATTTAGGATATCATATAAAAACTATGACCAATTATTACCAAGCCTTGGAGAACCCACTTGTAGGCCATATGCATAAATTTCTCTAGGTTACCGGTCATCAATTTCTATAACCGATAAAAGATTACCTCCAGCATTACATTAAATCACAACATCAATAACATTTAAGCTCTATACATGTATCATGGTTTTGTTGATGACACACTTATTCTTTAGTATTTCAACATAGTCAAATGTAGGTCAAATACTGGTCTGGCCCATGGCAGGCAATAAACCCCCCTGATGGATTCTGGCCCAGTAAAAAACTCCTTTATTACTTGGCTAGCACATTGTTTAAACCCTGGTGGGTTTACTAAGTTAATTCTGCATCATGCGCTGGGTATTTTTCTGTCACAATCAGAGACCGTCAATGATTATATTTAAAGCTGAAATGCCACAGATACAAGGGGAGAGAGAGTACCTTTGATATGAACATCAGCGCATTGTACTGCATTAGAAAATTAAACTTAAAAGGTGTATTTGAAGAGCCTATTTCCAAACCATGCAAGTCCATCGGATATCAAAATTGAGATTTTTTACATAGACTTCTTGAACTCTTAAAAATACAACTTTTAGTCTTTACTTGAGGTTCATATCTCATTCCGTTGCCGAGAAAAATTTAAAATTAAACCTGAAAATTGTTGTTGTTTGGAAAACTGCATTTTAAATCTATATGAGATATTGAATGTCAACAAATAGTCTTGGAGTGAAAGTCTATTGCCATTTATAAGTACTTTATGATCTATGAAGCATATCACTCCAACATCAGGCAAATAGTATGTCAGCCTTTAGTTTAATTAGTGCTTTATAACCATACTTGCATCAGATGGCTGTCCACTCAGCATTTAATTGCTGAAAGCAGCCAGTCAGAGGGGAACCTCCCACCAGTTTGACAGTGTAAATCCCACCATTGGTCCAACTTCCCTTTTTTCGCCATGTTGGACAAAAAATGATAGGGACCAATTGGGAATTAGACCAAATCGGTTTTCACCAAGTGGGATTGGACTAAGTGGCAATACCCATGATAAGTTTCAATCGCAATGCCCATTTCTTCCATTTCCATTTGGGTCAAAATAGGATTGGACCAAATGGGTTTGAAAAAATGGGCAAAATAGTTACTATAAACCATCAGAGGTAGTGGGCTATCCCTGAGAAATCTTTATTTCCTGGGTAGCCTTGTGATTATGCTTCAAACATGGAGCATATCTTTACAGCCACCACACTTAATTTCTACAGGTAAGCTTAGCCAGACCTTAACCAGAGGTTTACCTTGGACTACTTGAGCAAGCATGGGATGTTTTCTTATCATGCGAAGTCCACAATTGAGATATTGAAATAAACTGAACTTGAAGACGGCGATGTATTTTTTCTGCAGTATTTTCACACTAAGTCGCCTGTTTACCAAGTTCTTTTCAAGGAGTACATGGGTAGAATGAAACCGTCAAAGTGAGGATCCCATTCAGCAGTTTGGTTTTTACTGTATTAAATAGCTATCACATTTGATACACCAGATGTTACCCTTGACCTCACAAATGATGCAAGTATAATTCTCAACCCTTCTTATTAACCTTAATGCTATAAAAGTCTGTTTAGGGCTTGTAAGATTTAGAAGCACTTATCAGGGTTAGTACCTTTATTCATGTATGTAGGGTTTGTATTGGATTTTCTAAAAGAGCCCTAAGACACCGCACTGCTAGGATTTTTTTTTTGGGGGGGGGGAAGACAGAGAAAGTTTTTGGTCCTTAAACGATGACATCATTTCTTGGAGAGTTGCAGTCACCATTTGAAACAACAATATACCTGAGCCAACATCAATAATCTCACCCACTGACCCTGTTAATCCCAACAAATAGAATTCTATTAGCACATTTCATTTCCAGAGCGGCGCTGGTGAATAGTGCTCAGTGTGTGTGAATCCTTGTGTGTATGCATGCAGGCATTTCAGTGTGTTAGTGTAAATTGGCGGTGACAGAACTAAATAGTGACTAATAAAAATCCTGGCATCCAGACATATTGCATTAGGCCCAGTAATTACTACCACTTTACTGCCCTCCCTACTTTACTGCCAAGTTGAATATGCATCCAGAGTGCAAGGCAGTCATAGCAGTAGTAAAGCACAGAGCTCGCTGGCTGGCTTTATGGATGATTAGCCAGGCTTGGCGGCCATTTTGTGGGCAAAAGAGGGGTACCAGTGTCTTTGGATCACTAACAGCACTGTTATTTTCCCTCGGAAGCTATCCAAAACCATCCCAACATATCCATTTGTTGTCAAACAAAATTCAAACATGCTGAAACGGTGCATAGTCGTCACTTCATGGTTATATAATTTTGACTTTGAAACATTGATCCGCTCAGCTCGGCAGTCGGGTAAAAGTGTTTGATGCTCTTCCCAAACGGTCATGACAAACTCAGCAGCAGTGTATCGGCAAAAATAGCAATTTCTCAAATAGCTAATTTTGCTTCTAAACTGTCATGATAGTTCGAAAGGAAATAGCTAATGTTTTCGCCGTAACACTGCAAGCAGAGTTGGTCGCGGGACGTTATTCAAATTTACAGCAACGGGCACACTCCTAATACACCGAATGTTGAAGGAAGAGGGCGCTTCTCTGCATCACTGCAGATTTTCCATTGGTAAAAGGGATACATGAAGGAAATGTGAGCTTTATAGTTTTTTTAGTTTTTCATGACAGTAGATACAGTACAGACCAAGGGGAAAGAATAATAAAAAATTTTGGAAAACTGGCTTTCTTTCTGCTTCACATTATCGCAAGGCCAGAGGCAACTTTATGTACTTGCCATAAACATACATCAAATGAATATGGCAAGTTTCCCCTCCACGGTTTCATTAATAGCTAAAGTCGTTGTATTTATTCATCCTCATCCCCTTTCAAATATTGATGCAAGTACTTATGTAAAAAATCAGTATTGCTGGCACCACACATACACAAATTTCTCCAAGTGTTGTCCATTCAATAAAAAAAACATGTTGGACAAGATTAAAAATTAACCACTCATTTTTTTTTAACTATTGCAGTGCGTAATTATAGAATTTCTGGTCTGAAATTAATGTTTATAAAAGGAGACCCTTTTGTTTTATTGACTATATCGAGAATAATCTTAAACAGCCTTCACTATATTTGCAAAGGTCTTATTTATTCTCTGGTTCTTGACAGATGGCAGCCATAAACCATGCTTTAAAATATTTCACCATTAGCAAACACATTACAAGCTTGAAGAATGAATGGGCCTAAATGCATGATTTTGGCAGAACCTATGATGCCGGTTTAGGGGGGTTTGTAATTATTTAAGCTTACGATCTTCGGAAACATAAAAAATGTAAAACTTGAAACTAACATAAAAGCAAACAAGTTATTGCAGTACCTCTAAAACAGGAAGCTAGAAAAGGGAGGGTCGGAAATAGTATTGTTTGGCTTTACAATCGGCAAAAATTATGTCTTACTATGAGTGTACCATGCCCTTCTCCATGTTGACCCCACACGAACATAATTTTGACCCGATCATTTCTGCTTTATGTCATAATTTTATGTTGAGGGGCTGTAATGATGCATTGCCAAGTTTCGCCTTCCCTACAAATCATCTTTAGCAATAATCCTCCATTTCCCATGTGCCACAATGTGGCTTAATCCGCTCTCTGTTTCTTGCAATTCCTGGTTTATCTCTCTATTTTTCTTGATAATGTTCAGGAAATTGTAATATTATAGTGCTATGGGCCAAGTTTTCATGACAACTTTTTTGCTAAAAACAAAAACTCTGTCTGTCTGTGTGTGTGAGAGAGAGAGAAAGTGAGAGAGAGAGAGAGAGAGCGTGTGTGATGCGGCATTTGAAGTAAATGTACTTTGTTTTTATTGCATATCTGGAGTACTTTTTTCTTTCTCAAGTACCATTGCACAAATTTAATATCACAAAGTACACACTAGGTGAAATTGAAACAAAGCTTTTCCCAAGAACATGTTTTATTTATGTGAAAGATGACTTCACAGTACTTAAATAAATCTGCATCCGAAATCCCAATGGGCCCATTTACATAATAAAACCCTGCATGATAATAATAATATTCAAAATCTTAGTGTGTTGAAAAGTTAACCATCTGTAAATAGCTATTAGCTGATGCCATTGATTTGAATCGCCGTGACTATGCAAAAGTGCTTATTATGGGTCTTGACAAAACAGCTCCAACAACCCTCCACTGGAAAAAAAAAGTGCAAACACTCCAAATAAAATTAATTCCCCATGTGAGGCAAAGTCAATGCACTAAATGATTATTTTCCAATCGTACTAGTCCCCTAACTCAACAAAAGAGGGCAGTCTAAATTCCCGGCAGCACTGAGCTGTAGCAAAAGCAAACGGAGAGAAATCCCCGACCCTGAGGATGTTTGTGCACACGGTGCAACCAGGAGTCGGTAACACTGTTTATTTTCTCGTCCAAGTAATTAACCCTACTGTTGGGAGCTCTGGGACATGTTTCTGCCAGCTTCAACGTTAGACTGAGTAAATATGACCTCGCCCGATGAAACACTGGTGCACGACAAAAAGAAAACTGTGAAATAAACTGGGATGGGATTAGACCTGGCAAACCTGTCGGTCTTTGGTGAACAATTGATCCGCAGGGCGCATTGACGGTTTGTGTGACTCAACTCGTAGGCTCTAGGGGGATTTAGCATGGTAATCCCACCCCGGGCACTGTAATAACACAACCACAGGCAAAACGGGAAGCTATTTAGTCAGGGTCAAATCCCCGTAAACCGCGTAAGGATTTGTTAGGAGGAAACAGTATTACTATCGGACTTTATCCGCTGCTTGTAGTTGAGCTAGCAACACTTATTTGGCGATGATTAGGAAGGGAATTACTGTGGCATGAGGGTTAGGAGGTTGGGAAACAAAACCCCATTCAAGCTGCCACTGCCATCTTGGGCCACGGCAGCCATGTTTGTGATACATGCTGAGGACAAGTTGGGTTTTCTACACAACTCAACACAGTTATGAGGAAACAAATTGTAGCCTTGGCACCATGTGTCACTCATGGTTAGCGAGCTCATTCCTTATTCAGAACGCGAGAATAGATGTCAATTGTAGAAATCACGGTAAACACGGTTCCGCATTAAGTCTGTGAAGCACACATACTTGGTCCCCCAGTGCACTCTAATTTGTTGTGCCCTCAATCCAGCAGTAGCTAAGTGTATTTGTGGAGGGTTTGCTGCAAACATTTGGGCAGCCACTTTGAGATTACTAGCTAAGTGGGATGTGTAGTATGCTCAAATATAAGAGGGTGTGTTTCCCTTTGCCCTCTCTGCATACTGATCAAATGCTTCGTTCCCTCACTATCTCGATCTTATATACTTTCAATATTTTCGAAAATAAAATTCTGTTCATTGACTACCTTTCCAAACAAAGAGAGCCAACTCTGTCTGCGTAATATATATAATACAGCCTAGCTCTAGACCTCTTTAACATGTAACTACAACAACAGCAACTATTTTTTTCTAATATAACCTTCTCAGCAGGACAGTACCAAAAATGCCAACTTCACTAGTTACTCAAATGTGATCTAAAATTAAAAATTGCAAACTTTAGTAGTGGATACAGGGTGTGATTCAATGTTGAAGAACACTCATGCAATACCAATGGTGTAGGCTAAACCCATACAACAAGTTCACTTATTTGAAAACAATTCAGAATTTGGCAATGTGTGAAAATTCCAGCAGGGGAAATTAATATACCTTTCCACTTGAGTATGTGGAATATTTTTCCGTTCTTTGCTTGACTCACCCCTTTTGGACAGGACAAGACATTGATGGAGCACCCAAGACCTGACCCATCCCTATCGCTCTCTCTCCATCCCCTCAGTACTTCCGATTTTTAAAATTGGCTTGAGTGACCTATATAAGCATCAACTAACTCTGCCCTGGATATCACACTAATACAGAGAATCCTAAAGACAACAGTGATGTTTAGGGGTCAATGAACTTTGCCACAGGTGTTGGCATGGCTGACAATTTGTTGTACAGATGTTATCCTATCACATCAACTTAATTTTTTTAATTGTTTTGGTTCCCATTACTGATGTTTTGTGTGTGAAATAATTTTAAGAAAAAATTATTAAACATTTATCTTATATTCTTTTGGCATTTTCACATAACAAAATGAGCAATTTATTCACATTCTGCAAGCAGGCTTGTCACTACAAATAATGAAGTAATGAATGCTGATCAACATATAACACAAATCACTTTGACCTAGTTTCACATAAGGTACATTCATCAAAGGAATGTGTTGGGTATAAACCTGCATTACTTGACACCTGTCTCAGGAGGACAACTTAAAAATCTAGGTGCATCAGTGACCCTAATACAATGAACATAAATTAATGAAAATATGTCAAATGATGTCGACTGAGTCATGGCTAAAATAAGTCACCACGTCTTTCATAAAAAATGTGCAACATCACAGGCTCGACTTCCTCATCAATCACAGACTTTTGTGCAATGTATCTTTCTATCTAGCACAGTTACATCCTAGTTGAGTAAGAACTTCTTCTACAGGATCTGCTGTCAGTTGCCTGGTCTCCATGACACCCAGGTCTAACTGTTATCAGTTATGTTGAGCCTCTTTGATTGCTTTATTGTGCCCTACTGCCTACTAAACAAACAAATCCATTATCAGCTAATTGTATCACAATACCAGTTAATGAGGTGTGAATTAGATAACCTTTCACTGCTGGGGTTTGATGATCTTGATTGACAGCCAAGCCAAGCAGACTGTGGACTCCTCATTTCCCTACACGCTGACAACCTTTCCAGCAACATGGAAAATGCACTTTCCTTTCAACATGCCTGCATTTTTCAATGTTTCAATGGTTTGTTCAACTTGTATGAAGTAGGCACAAGGCCCTAGACATTAATGGCTGACCTAATTCACACGTTCGCATGACCTATATTAGATAATAGAGCATGATAAAATTGACATGCAAATGTATGCGTTCATGAAATTGTCGGCTCTGAGTACATATTTTGCAAAATATATATGGTATTATTGTTAATTTTATAACCAACTTGCAAGCAATAATAACTTCCTACGTTTACCCCAAAACTATGTCTTGGTGAGGCCATGTGAGTGAACTGCAACATTTTCATAACCTCATGGCTTATGGGTCTAATTGCATCTTAACTGCCCCACTCAAAAATATGAGAACTGTTTCAAGGCATGAACATGTAAATGGCTTCCATCTGGTTAATCTTTCAAAAGTACAAGCACAGAACCTTGACGGCCAAGGTTGCCAGTGATGTTCTCATTGTTTTCTCATCAATTTCATTTCACTTAACCCTAACCCTCAAAATCCCTTCAGTGCGCAGGGGGAACCCTAAATCCCGCAGACTCTGGCACTGACGTTGAAAGTCCATTTTCAGCTGCGAGACACATCTGTAAATGATCTGGTTGCCAAATTACCATGATGTCTCATAATCATTTGGTGAACTCTGGTAATCCCCTCATGGCTTGTAATGTAATGTTGCCAGTCCAGAAATAGTCCCAAATATGTAACGTTTGGAAATTGCTCTTGATCAAATTTGTCTGTTTTCACTTTACCATTATCATGTTCAAAATGCATGTTCACCATCGGGACTTCTGCTGAAACTCACAAGATGTAATATCAAGTGCTACTAAGAGCCAGGAAAGTTATGTTCAAAGGTAAATTAATCTAGGGCCTATTTGGTTGTTTGTTCCCCACCTCTGCTTTCATTGAATTCACAAAAACATCCTTTCATGATTAACAAAACTCTTACAGTGCTGGGTAATATATTACTTTTAAATCCTGAACATGTATTTGGGAAATTGTCATATATCTAGAGAATTTCAATACTAATGCTTACAGCCCCAATCTGTTCATTTCCAACCGAAAGTTCCAATGCAAATACATGATGGATGGCTTACAAGCACCAAAACCGACAGCTTAGGGGCGAGGAATCTATGGTAGGATCAACAAAAATGCCACTTTTTGTTATCGATTGTGTCTACCTAGACAGGCAGAACAATGCTGATAAATCATATTTATATCAGGGCCTTGAATTTCCCTTTGCTAAATAAATCCCCTAAATACCACCAGCAACGCAATGAACAACTACTTTTGTATTCGGTAATGGTTCTTTGACTGCAAAGTACCTCTCGGCCTCATTTATTACCACCAAACGACTATTTGATCATCGTTCTCCAACAAAAGCAGAATGTAAGGAAATGGCATGTTAATGCTACACATCAACTGCACATTGTTTGAGTTAAAGCCGCAAGATAAGCCCAAGAATCCCCACATTTATCAGCTGGGTCTCCGTAATTGTTCAGTATGTGGCAACGACATTTTAAACTACTCCCAGAGACAATGCCGAAACATGACCTCGTTCTTTATGTGCTGCGCATGAACAAAGGATCCTGGTAGAGCCCGAAACTAGATGATGCATGCACTTTTTAAAAATATTTTTTTACATACAAGATTAGATCAATACTCAGCCCAATTAATGATTTTGATTCAGTTTTGTTGTTAATATTATTTCCACGAAGTACACCACCCACCAAGCCAAATGCGGGCTAATATATTGATTCCCCCAGTGTCTGCATCTGAATGTTCTCTCAATGCATTAAAAAAATCTATGTAGTTCCAGTTCAGTACTACCACATTCCTTTGCTTCTCCAAATGCATTTAAAGGTGCTTGTTCCAATTTATGTCTATTGTGTTCTCCACTTGATATACTGAAGAGCCTGGCACTTGTACATATCCCCCATCAAGTACCGTGGGAAACAAACTTGAGGTTTTGATGGTAGAAGCAATAATGCGCATTGCAAAGCCCTAATAACCATAAATAGGTAGTTTCTTGTTTATATCTTGGCAATGAAATAGATTTGGAAGCTCAAATTTCAGGACAACAATGAGAAAAATATGGCCGTTCATCTGATATCAAAATCATTCTACTTCCAGGTAAATCTGGGGGTCCCAAAGACGATCGGAACACGCACCTTTAAAGGTAAACTGAAGCAATTTGGTCTTGAAAATTGTTAACCACATGTCAGGCCCTCTATGCACTACAACTTCCATTATTTCAACAAAGAATTGGATCATGTTTCTTTTAGCTGGGTGCAGGGCAATTTTTACCCATCATCCTGGCATCCTGGTCGGACAGAAAAAATTAAATTGTGTTTATTAATAAGACTCTCTGGAAATTGTAAGGACCAGGAGCCATTTCCCCTGCTTTTCCTCTTTTGGCTCCAGGTCAACTTAACAGTAAGTGGGCAAGGGGGGGGGGGTTGTTCCTAGGGACCAACAAACTACATTTTGATCACACTCATCAATCATCTTCTGTTAAAGTGTTGGGCATGATGCACTTATATCTTAAAATGTTATGAACAGTAATGGAAGTATGTCAAATATGGTCGCAGAAATTTAAATTTTGCTGCACTTTACCTATTTTTAAACTGTTTCCCTTGTTTGTGTGATTTTAAGTTTTCTTAAATAGATATACAATTAAGAAACAATGTGTTTTATTTTCATGGTTACCACTTGAAGCTTGAGAGACAAAGCAGGGCATTACTCTTAAATTAGACCTTTAAAAAATTGTTTGCCGTAACGGAGGAGAAATATTGAGGTTGGTCGGTCGGTTAGATTTTTTTTAGATGAACTTTTTGGACAATACAACATGCTACTATTTAAATTTTTTTTAATGATATAGCAAAGACCTTTTATTCACTTGTTATAGTTGTTTTGTTGTCTTATTTTGATGTTTTTTTTTGTCTTTCTGTTGGGTAGGCCTATTTTGAATTTTTCTTAAAATTGTGAATGAAAACCATAGGTCGATCGGCAGAATTTGCTAAGTTACATTAAAAAAATTTAAGTCGGCAGGTGTTTTTAAGGTCAGTCGGGTTACGGCAAACAAACTTTTTTGGGGGGCCTTAGGCCTGTGATTTAACACCTCCCTGCCAATACCATACAAGCAACTCGTAACCAAGGTGAGCGTGTCATAACTAACCTGTCTGCAGGGATTGCAATCCTATAATGTGAAATATTTATATTGTTGGTTTATTACCTAAGCAGTCTTTTATTGGTCTCACAGGGCTTATTATCGTAATAACACAAAACTGTGAAATTGTATTTGATGGGAACCAGGAGTCTCACAATGTTTAAAGGCCGACTCAGAGATTTGAAATATACTTTTTTTGGTTTATTAATTAAAAATAGTCACGTAGAACTAGAGATAGTCACCTAAATAGCCCAATTCGGAAGTATGAGGTGAAACAGATTTTTTGTTTTGATGCAGTAACCATTTCTGTGTAGTATAACAGTGTCATAGGATACTGTGTAGGCCTGTAACAAAATTTCCGGATCCAGAATTTTATAACAAAGTCGTGATTTCAATATCAAGGACATCGATTTTAGCTTAGCTATTTCACACAGTGATTAGTATGTGGACAAGCATTATGTACATGCAAAAAACATGATTTGTTAGAAAATTGAGGGCGCCCTCATCTGGAAATCTCTGAGTCAGCCTTTAAATATGGAAAGCTCACTATGTGCATTTTGAAGTTAAGGTCCATAAAATAAAGTGAACACTTGAGTTAAATATATAACTAATTAGATAGGATTATATTAAGAACTGTGACAGCAATTTAATCATAGAAATGGGACTAGGTTAGTGAATTAAATCACAACAAACCAATTTAGTTAGAACAGAGACTTACAGACTTAATGCGCAAATGGATTGTCAGTTGGTAGGGTTAAATTATGGATCTTCATAAATCAGATTTCTGAGCACACACCATACACACAATGAGCTAATGACCCTCACTACTTTCTAAGATTTCTAGTGCACTTTTAACATGTGACATGCAAACGTCCCTTGATTGGCAAATTGTTGACCGTGAATTAAAGGGATGAGTCCGAATTTAATTATATGCCTCCCCCCCCCCAATATATAAGTTTCTATCTGATAGAATCCTTCACCCCAAACCCAGTTTTGCGCTGGTACTTCAACCCGTTTTTATATAAAACGACTCTCTTAATTCCTTAGATTTTATTTTTAAGTCAAGCTGACAAAATTAGTGACAAAACCGTTTTTGGACTTTAAAACACTTCCTTTAGATTCAAATATAAATCTTTAAATGATTATAACAGTTTTTAACTCATTTAAAGGTTTATTTTCAAATCAAAAGGACTTATTTTAAGTAGCTTTCACGGCCTTTAAATTTTTTTAAGTCTCAAAAAAGGTTTTTGTCACTATTCCAGTCTCGTTAGACTTCAAATAAATCTAAGGAATAAAGAGATAGGACATGATATTGATTTCTAATCCCAGAGAGTACTGACTGGTACAATTATAATTTTGGTTGACCTAGAGAGAGAAGACTTTTCGCTCATATCTCAACACCAACACCTTTAGTCCTAAATGTTCAAAGGTAATGTAAAATATCAGTTTTCTTCAGATACTTCCGGACAATCCGGGGTTCTGGGGATTAGCTATTGGCGATCGGCCGTGGCATGGCCCTTTAACTGTTCAACGCCCGTATGCATCTATTATCAGAGGCATTTGTCTTGATTGGTTTGTATCATGCTACGTTGGTTGAACAGTCCAACAGTTGTGCTCATGATCCAGATTCTACACTCTTTGAAACTCCATTTTTCAGAAATTTGCCCACCAACACTTGCATCTGACATGAGCTTGGCGCTATAATAAAGTGCGAGTAGTGAGACACCAGTATTTCACTGAAGTGCTAACAGTGACGTCTCATGCCATCTCAAAATCCCAAAGGAAATTTCTGGTCTAGCAAGATGGGCAAAATGCAGATCACATTAAAAGATCGCATAACTAAGAAGACAATCACAGACTCTTCATTGATGGCGAAGTCATGACCTTGATCACCCAATCAGGTGTGACCGCCATAGATGCCAGTCCAATGAATTGGCATCCTGGCACATATGACAGTTCAATGACTCGCTGTGAATAACCCCCTTTACATTCGGTTGTCCATCATCATACACCAGTTTCTTGAGATATGTGCCATAATTAATGATCTGTGTCCACCAATATTGAACTACAAGTCCTAAAGGATGGTCTTACAGGATGGTAAATTTTTGCACTCAGTTATCAATCTTCTGGTTACTTAAAATTTCAGTTTAGTTTTTAGATAGGCGACGAAATTAAAAAACCGGTTTTACGGGCCCGACCCCGACCCTGATTTTTCAGTTTGCAGTTTTTTTTTTTTTTAGTTTTTTTTCCAAAAATCATGTACACACAGGTCTTGTGTTAGCCTAAATTTATCAGTTTGGCAAAAATTTTTTAGAAAATTTGTTTGTACAATAGTTTCATTTTTCTCTTGATATTTTCAGATTTTGGGCTAGTTTAGGCCAATTTGAGCTCCAGAAAAGAAAAAAAAGCGAAAAACAAGAGCAAAAAAGGAAGAACTCTCCTTTGTCCGCTCCCCTTGCGGTCTTCACTATTTTTTTCCTTCGCCCTCTAGTCTTCTTTCTCCTCCCTCCGATGTCCCCTCCCCGCTGATCTACACCCCCACACCATCCCGCCGTTTCCATCGAGTTGTTACTGTTCTTGTATATCAGCCGATGTCTGTTCCCCTTTAACCGACCGACCGACAATACTCGAAGGTCACCGCCTAGCCCGTTGTTTAAACAGGTTTCTTTTTTTCGTCGCCTAAAGGTCCATGGTTTTGATCGCTAATAGCCTCGTCCCCAGAGCCCAGATTTTACCGGAAGTGGTCAACTTTTCGTATCAGAAGGCAAGAAAGAAAAGTTCTATTTTCTCATTTACCTGTAAAAATCTAGGGCTGAAAGGATGCGTGGTGTGGAAGTTGTGAGCGCAAAATGGGCACCATTTTGATTGACCAATATTAATTTTACACAGTACTCCTATGGGGTTACAAACAGGGTTTTCGCTCACAAACCAAAACGGATTGAATAATCGGCGCAAAAATTTTACATGATGGGGTTTTTGGGTGAAAGGCCACATTCTTATCAAAACGAACTTTGAAACTTATTACTTAAATCGGGTCATCTCCCTTTTTAAAGGTGCACATGAGAGATTTCACATATCAGGTGTCCCTCAAAAATTGAAAGTATGATTTGCCGTGATGTTAAGCGTCCATCAACATATCCCTCTGTAAGAGATATTAAGCTGAGAAATGTTTCTTTGTACACAAATTGTGAAATTGTATTTTTATAGGAGCAAATACAAAATCAGCCTTTGTATTATACTGGAAGTATAATCAAATCAAAATCGCCTTTTTTCTCTCTTTGGTAGGACATTTCTGTTGCCAAAATTACAAGGTAAGAATATATTGAGTGTCTAATCTATATGAAATTACTATTATGGACACAAATTTGAGTGCCTCAAAATCTCTCGTTGCACACCTTTAAAAACCAAATTGTCAATCCAAGGTAACTTAACTCTGGGCCTCAAGTAATAATTACAATAAAGCTGGCAATATTTGTAAATATTTGAGTTAGAGCCATGTATGAGTTCTTGTTTTTTCTCCATCATTTACAAAATACACATCATTTTAGCATTTCAATTTGTACTGATATACTGCACACCAACAACTTCAAACAGTTATTCCCAAACTATAAGACCACTTCTCATTTTCTTACCCTATAATCCACACCATGCCATCTTAGATAGTGTTACTAGTCCCAATTATTTGACCTCATAGATATATGGGAGGGGTTGCAAACACTACTCAACATTGCTTCATAGCTTGCTGTGCATAAGTGCACATGGTGAAGCCTCTTTTAACAACTCCTGAATGTTCTTCGCCAGGGTTGCACAATGCGCCCGCTGTGTATTTCCAGTTATGCTCCATGAAATGTCAATTTCACACCCCAACCAGCTGAAAGCCTATGAGGGAAACTCTTATTACATGGCGACGCCCGATTCCCTCAGCTTCGTTAATCACCCAAGTGTTATTGCAAATGTAAACACTGCAAATCAGTTCACTTACATTTCCATCATCGTATTGACTTCAAATCATTCCTATTTTGTAAAGTTGAATACATGTGGAAAAACAAGACAATATTGAGTACAGGCCCATACGCAGGGGGTACGGTCGCACCCCAAATTCCACAAAAGGGGCAAAAAGGTCTACTTTTTGGTGAATTTTTGCATACTGAAAAAGGCCAAAAATTTAGATGAATTTCGACAAGAAAGTCCACTACTTGGTGATGAGATGTTCAAAAAAGGACCATTTTAGGGGGGTTTGGTACTCTTTTTTGAAGTCCCGCACCCCCCCAAAAAATCTTGAATACGGCCCTGATTGTGTAACAGGGGTATTAACATATTTAAGCACATCTTGTATTGTATAAATTCTGACTTGACCAAAAATTGTAATAATAAATCTTATCAACCATTAAGTCCTGTCCTTGATATCCAGGCACTTAGGACGCCCAGTCCCTTAACTTATTGGTTTTGAAAAATGAAGCATTTACCATTCATAAATTGGAAGCATAAAAGCATATGCAATATAGGAGATATGAACAGACAGACGGACATACACGCATGCGCGCAAGCACGCACACTTGCGCTGATGGCATGTATCCCTACAATGTATAGTCTCCAAAGAACTGACAAACTTGCCAAAAAAATACAAAGACGATTCCTATAGGACATCTGAGTCACTACACAGCGTTTGATGTTTTCATTAAATTTGCTAACTGCTGTCCCTAACGGCCACAATCTATAATGGCAACACTGTAGCGTTGACTTCCCCTAGTCCTCAATGAATGCCATGAAAATAAAGTGCTGTGGGATTTAGCTTTCAGGGATATTAATCATAAGAATACATTTATGATTTGATGGATAAATGCAAAACAACTGCTTGTGTACGTGGGTTCTTTATCGAGGATTCGACACGTCTATCAGCGAATGAATTACAACCATATCTTTGGTACATGTAATCACGCCAAAAGAGACATTATAGCATTACTTTTAGCCTGTTAGTTGCAACAGTAAAGACTAGGTTTTACAAAAAGACAAGGAGAGTTTCACACCATGATTCCCATGGCACAGTTCAATACTTTCCATTTGCAAGTACACTCTGTAATTTACAAAATCCAAAACATTGAGGACACACAAGGTCAATCCATCTTAACACATGTGTAGAGTTCAATGAACCTGATTGAACCATGTCCTCTAAGGATGAGCATATAAGTGTCGGTCCTATGGTTGGAACCACTTAACACTTAACTGCATAAGGGGTTTGCACTTCCGTTAGTGCATAAGGGGGGGCTCCTAGGGACCCATTCGTTATATAACCACTTTCCCAAAGGAATTTTTAGATGAAATCCACCACATGTTAGAAGGATTCAAAGACATCAACAATTAAGAAATAAAAACTGAAACAAAATTGTTCAGTAAGAAAATTAGGGGCAAAACATTGACTTTAATTTTGCGTCAAAATGTGCGAAAAAGACACTAATTCGTTTCTGCATTTTCTACGGCACTGATTCACCTAGACTTTTGCTGATTGCTTTAATTGGTGAAGGATGAACTATATTTAACATATTAAGCACAAATAGACATGTCTTGTGCCATTTTATATTTTTTAGGTTTACTTGTATAATTTACCATAGGTTCCTACAGTAAACTGCTATACGATGTATATAAAATACTATGACACCAATGGCCTACTATACTTTCCAAGAATTTTTTATTATTTACTTTGTTTATGTCACTAGGTGTATGCATTATGAAAATCAGAATCACAGTAACTCTATTAAGATTTTTAATTTTTGTCATGGGCACTTCCGTTAGTGCATAAGGGGGGGCTCCTAGGGACCTATGCTAATTAACGCAAAAACAACGCGATGGATTTGAATTTTTTTTGCACCAATGCAAGCGCCACTAAAAGTTAGACAAATACAAAAAATATAAACCAAATATATTGCAGCGTTAAAAAACGCCGGCCGAAAAACCAAAAATGGGTCCCTAGGAACCCCCCCTTATGCAGTTAAGTGTTAATGCTGCCCGGGTGTTGCCAAACCCATGATTTGGTAGACGGATTGGATGACTTCGGAATGCATACCTCAACTTAACTTTTACCGCAATTTCTTGGCCAAATTTTTAGTACATGTTTCCAACTTTGCCGTTGGCAGCGATTTTTCAGTGATTTGAGCGACTTTCTTACCCCATTTACTGCGATTTGGGCAAATTATTTTGGGTAACTCTGGCACAGCCCTAAAGTTGCTATGATTAGGACAGGGGTGCAAAAAATGCGGGAGCTGGGAGCGCCGCTCTGAGGAAATTGTTGAAAGTCTTGTAGGTATCTATGTGAACATTGCATGTTGCTCCTGAGGAAAGAACAATTTTTTGCACCCCTGGATTAGGATCTTGACCTAAGGCAGGGTAGAATTTTGGTGGTAGTACAAAATCTTATTCTCACCCAGATTCTCTCAGATAAGTATCTCTGCCCTAAATTTCTTAGAGGAAGGGTAAATATTTTCTTGAAAAAACTTTGACCCAAGGAAAATACCCAAAATAATGGAGATAAAGATCGGAAGGGTGGTTCAAGGTATTCATTGATACTTGCATTAGTTTCTTTTACAACATTTTCTTCACCCCATTCTCTATGGTAAGACAAATGACTTACTTAAACTACATTAAGCCTGTCATTAGTCACAGAATTAACTGTCCAAAGCCTTTCTAACATGCTAAGGGACTGCTAAATCTCTGCTTGACATGCAATAAGTTAGATTGAATCAAGACACTGTGAAGTACATGCGCATAATACTTCATAACACAAACAAGATTGTCAATATAATGGTTATACAAGTGGTCTTTGCTTCAGTAAAATAGTGGCCTTGCTTATATAATTGAGAGGTTTTTCACAATGGTAAGTGAGTAGGACACTTAATGAAATCAAGGCTGTCAATAATGTGAAAATGGCTTGGCATGATAATAGACCCTCAAAGTTTTGGTCTTCCTTTAAGCTGTTCAACTGTCAACACATAAGAAGGACATGTTCACACTTAAGTCCATTACAAGAAAAAACACCAGATTTGACAGATAATTGTCAATACCAAAAAGACTGCCATTTCACCGGCAGTATACTTCAGGAACAGATGTATGTATCGGGCAACATTTGTATGATTTTTTTTAGTGTGAACCTAAGACTTGTCACAAAAATGTTTCATTCCAACTGGTGTCAGCACTGCAGCTCGTTGTGCCCCTTTTGGCCTACGGCAAGAACCAATAATGAGAAAAGGTGAGAGATGGCAGGTTTAATGGTCGTCGATATCATCGTTGATGTACGGCGGGCACGCAATATAGAGTGACAAATTTCAAATGGAATGAAAAATGGCAATCAAAGGATATGACCCGCCAAATGATCATTCCGATCACAATTCCGTAATATTACGTTCCGTTCAAGGCAAAAGAAACGATTCACGATGCCTGCAACTCGCTGGAGGTTTGATGGTGGGTGCGGTTGATATAATATGATCCCCTTCGCTAAAGGTGAGCCCTAAGCAGGTAAACCGTCCACCTGATGGTGGTGAATAGCTATGATCCCTAAGGAAATGTCCCTAATGGCCAGCTGTTATAAGGCTAATGGAAAGTTTCCCTACCAGGGTAGGACCTATATGGTAGAAAACCCAAGTGAGCCTATGAGTTGACATGACCTCTGTGATACCTCAGTATTGTTGTTGGTGTTGTAAGCTAAGGGGGCAACCAAATCGTGCATCCAAAAATATGCCTAAGCACGTGGCTTCCTTGCAGGGCATGCATCGGGTGACAATACCTGTCAGACGATTCATGTGTATGAGTAACACGACATACATTATGAGTATGGATTAGAGGTTGGAACAACCTACGCCTTGGCCTCTCTTCTTTCTCTCTGTACGCTTCTCTCTGTACAGCAGAGGTGTCTGGTCTTTGGTATGCACCAAAGCTGTGTAATTTGTTAAAAAATGAATAGGGTTTGGATTTTTTTTTTGCTCTAGGTATTTTCAATGGGAAACAAAATCTGTAGTAAATACATCTGTGCAGCGAAGTAGTTTAACATGACCTACTAAGTGGAATAGTTTACTCATTGATACTTGAGGTCGTCTTACAATTCTGCATATTACCAATATACTCACATAAAAAAGGTACAAGCCCTTGCATGTACAACAAGGTCAGTTGGCTAACCAGACCTTTGCAAAGGTGGTGTGTGTGTGTGGGGGGGGGGTGCAAAGGCATTTTCTGAGGGGGCAAATTGGGTCCTTATTGGGGGGCTGGCGGGGGGGGCAGGGTTCTGAGCAGGGAAGCGCTCCTCTTGCTGGTTCGCACTGGCAAGGTCACTATCAAAATTCCTTTGACTCTCAATATGCTTACATAACATAAGTAAGCCCTGGCATCTATGAAGAGACCACTTACACCAACACTCGGATAGAACAGGGGTCATTGCTGGGGGAGGGGAAAACATATTCTAGTGTGCATCGTTATGGCCTGGTGCAAACAAGTGTCTTTTCATTTCTCACTGTTTGCTTTCCCTGATGCACTGAAAATGTGAAGAGAAGGGCAGTGAATTCAATGTCTTGGGTACAATCATTCAAGATTACACCATTTTCACCTTCCATCCGACGTTCCCCTCGCTAACCCCTTGCTCTTTTCCTTCTTCCTTTTTCCATAGTTTAAAGATTACTTTAACAGGCCAGATCAGTCTGGGGTTAGGGAAGGTGTCCCCGTTCCCTTACTTGGGAAGGTCCTCTTTCCTCACCAAAATGCTACTCACAACCAGGTGCCAAAAAATAAGATTTTAAAGGGCAATCAAGGCAATTTCAATGTGTAAATAGGGCATCAAGGCAATTACATGTTAATGAATGGGCAAGAATGGCAAAAATTTAGGGCATCAAGGCAATTACATGTAAGAATAGGGCCAGAATGGCAAAAATTTAGCGGCCTCAAGGCAACTGGTAGGGGCACGGAAGGCATGCTTCGGTTGCCTTCGGGTATTTTGTGCTGCTCCAACACTACATGTTACTTTCCAGAATCAGCTTTTAAAATAAAGCCACTGTGATCATTTACAGACATCAAGGTTCCCTCCAACAAATGTTGACAAGTTTCATTGAAAAATAGTTCTATGAATTCACTAATCACTGTCATACAATTTTTATGTAGTCCATAAGGGTTTTACAAATTTTGCTAATGGACATAATGATGCATAGATAATGACAAAAAAAAGGATGTAATGTAAAAAGAGTTCCACTACACTTAACAAAGATTGGGCCAAATAAAAAAAATTGTGAACTTCCCAAACTTTACAAACTGCAAACAAATTCCTTTTGAATGCCTTAAAAATATCTGAGTCACCTTTAAAATAAATGAACAATATAAACATTTTACTCATTCATAGACCTGGACCTTCAATCTATGGATGATCGTTTCAGCAAATTTTAGAACAACTTTAAGAGATTTTTTAGAAAAAAACTCATTCAAGTGGCACATTACTGTTTGTCATAAGTACTAAAATCCCATATGACTATCTCCTAAACAGGTGGTTGCCTTTATTCCTATCAAAACCAAATGTGAAATCCTTTGTACATCAAGTCGTAATGGACCTCGTACAAATGGCCTCCTCAATATGATGGAAAGTCTGAAAATCGATACTCATGAATTTAATAATAAACGCTTTGACACATTGTTTTGAGCATCTCTTGTGCTTCTGAGTTGCAATTTTCAAAATATCACGTAATTTAAGGAATTAAGTCTTTGAACAAAAGACTTATTGATTTTAAGACAATCAATACAATTCTTATGTTTGTCAGTTTTCACAATGGGCAAAATCTGAAATTGCAAATCGTATTCATAGACAGGACAAGATGGAGAAAGAAAGAAAATTAACTGCCATTTGGGCTCATACCCAAAAAATGATGCAAACAAAGTAAGATGTATTGTAAGTTGTCAAAGAATGACAGACAGGAAAGATAAGTGCAATCTTGACGCTAACCAATTTGGATTAAAATCTATGATTTCTTAATGCATATTTGGCAGTACAAACTTTATGAACATTGAGCTAAAACAATGATAAAATGGCTGGATGCACAATTACACGTACATACCACAGAGAAAGCGAATGCAAAATGCTCCCCTTTTTCCTATACACATTCATTAGTTATGGGTGTGGATGAACTTCACTCTCTGGATGTTGGTGATAGTGTACAGTGACCACGACCCAGAAAATGATGTTGCAGTTTGGTAAGATGATCATCTATCACTTGCCGTTGACATCCCTATCCTCAAAATGGCGATGACAGTAATGTATAAATAATAATAAAAATTGAACATGAAAAAACATTCACAACCCCAAAATATGTTGGTAATATGTTGCAATCTAGCACCTGTAAGCCCATTAATTTTTACCAACACCATATGGTAAGAATAATTGTGCAAAATGAATTATTGATCCGTATGCTAGTCTACAGAGGTGTTGGTTTGCCATTATGATGGTAGGTAACCCTAGAGTTGAGCCTAACATTGACAGTGTCTGTCGGGCTCGTAAAGGCGATGCAGGAAAACTTGATACGTTCCATTGTGCCCAATACACAGGGGTGTTGTGTGCGGATCAGGATAGATAAGCGACTGGGTGAAAACGTTACATTCTCCTCAATCACAAACAGCGTCCATCCATTTCTCCTTTAGCTTCGCATTTGAAGACAAGCTTTGGAGGCGTGCCACGTGATGAAAATATAAATTAATATCGTGGACAAGGATCTCTCCACCAGCGTGCCCACGTAGGACTACTAATGCCCAGAGTGGGGGATCGTATCTCACCGGCTGATGTGAAAACATCCACTATTGACTTTTGACTATCAAAAAGCGTTACTTCAAACTGACGATGTTCAAAAAGGAGCCATAATAAACACAAGGACAAGAAATAACACCTTTCAGTCCTAACTCAATCCACAAGTCTGGGGATGTAAATTCATATTTACGCTTCTTATGAATAACTCCCAGTTGAATATTTGAGCGGCGGGTGTGCGGCGGATTCTTCCTATGTTTTTTAGAACAGGAAAATAATCAGTGAATGGATTGCTTACAGATTATACCATGTTTGCCTAGCGTGCTGGCCATACAAATCACAAATCATTTGCTCTCAATTTGTGATGCAAGCAGTGTAAACCGATATACCTTGATGTTAATCCCGCATCAGCTATGCATTCAGCTACAATATTAGATTAAGACCACAGACAATTTGTTACTCAACGTAATCTTCCTTTTTCTTGACATAATAGTGGCACTCTATGGTCCGCTCACTATAAATGCATCGTACTATGGGGCCAATAACTATTAATATCATCCCTCACCATCAGCAGCCGGTGGAATAAAATCAAAAAGATTCAAACTGCATATTCCTCAGCATATGAATTGTAAAAAGTAATCAAGTGTTTTTTCATTTTAACAGCACAAGAGCCTGGAATTCACATTACGGTTACCGTAATAGCAGTTCAGACTTTCTCCCTAAAAAATGTAATAAATTTGCACTCTATGCCTAGCAGTTCATTGTAAAGTGTCTACACCACCGTATTGTTTTCGTAATAAACGTGCCCCGGAGGGCGGTGCTTTTTCAAAATAGAGGGGGGCGTTATACTCAAAATGGGAAGGTCAAAAATCCCCCCCCGCAAAAATCACTTTACAACACTGTTAAAAAAGTGTTTCATGCGTGTGTCTGGGGATTTTCAACCCAAGGCTATTATAATCAACACGTGGGTCCAAGTGTTGATGTGCCGTTAAGCAGAAAGCATGATGACAACAGCGTTATGTTACAGATTACGACAGTCCCCGGCCATTAAATCATGCGTTTAGGTAAGCTTAACTCATTTTGTTGAAATTGTTTTTATCCAAAAACTCGGTAGGGCGTTTATTTAGAGCAGGGGCGTTTATGAACAACACGGTATAATTATAAAGGCCAGGTCTGTCTGTCTGTCACAATGTCTGTTCGCCCTTTTTCCGGAGGTCGGGGTTTGTATTGCTCACGAAACTTAGTGGGCGGGTGTAGCTTAGTTAGGACCCGGCCAGATCAAGTTTGATTGCTTAGCGGATGCATTGCGCCACAAGCCGCGTAATCACGAAAAACATTTTTCGAACAAGTAGTACTTTTAAAAAGCCAGGTAATTGTGAAAGCCGGGGACCATCTAGTCTATATTATACCCAATGACTTAAATATAGTGTGCAAGGGGTATTCCATATTTTAACCAAAAAATAATAGATCAATTTTACCTAAACCTGCATTGTAGTGTATTCAGTGTTCAGCAAAACCAGTTTAGATGTGTCCTAACTTCTTACACTGGCAAAGGTATCCATATAGATCAACTTAACTTTTCAGTTCCGTCTTGAACTTAAATTGTGATTCAATACAGAGTGAACAGGCAATATTACAAACGATTGAAAATGGGTGGCGAGTGTTGAAGGCAAATTACAGCAATGTACCACAACTGCTCCAGCAACACACCTTTGCAATTTGACGAGCGAATAAACCTTGTCAAGGGCGAAAGTAAGCGTGAAAGCGAAGAGCACAAAAACCGTGTGAACAAGTGAGGTGCACATATTTGAGCAGCTGTCAATCGGCAGCGGGCAGGCAGGCGAGAGGCTTCCCTCTGCTGCTCAAAAACGTTATTTGACAAGCTTTAGACAACACTCGATGCAAGTCAACCATTAGTACTGCTGTGACCAACAAACATTACTTCAGTAGAATCAATATGTACAGAGCTTCACTCCAAAAATCAATGCTAACAAAGTGGTGGTGAAGGGTGACTGTGTGTTGTGTGAAAAGGGCGAATAATCATACTACAACAAAACAAGCAGGTCACTCATGTATTAAATATGTGCACTATAGACCTACGGATAATCTGCCACTCAATATTGACCGCGCATTATTGGATTGTCATAAAAGACAGAAACCGCACTATGATAGGATTGCCACAGGACCATAGAATCGAGTCCTGTTACTTTTACCATGAAAGATATTGAAAGGGCGGTCAGAATTGTGTGTGGTGCAATAATAATAGGCTTACACAAGTCTAGCAGAAGTTAATGACCTGTAACATACCAAATGACTTTGCTAGCAAGAAGTACTGGCAATCTGAAATAATGCTGGCTAGCGAGAGTTGGCTATCCGAAAATGATCCCAGTCATTGTACTCGGGCAAATCGGTGTAAACCATCCATTCCGCAGCAATGAATTGATGCTGCATAATGAAGCACGTACAATCCTCTTTATTAAATAAAGACTCGCTGGTGACTAGCTGTGGGGGTGATATGGGTATTGACCAGATAGGCAGGCCGTACATCCTGTCCTGATGTTGCTCCCGTTATGCTTGTTAGCCCAATCACCGTGTGGACCAGAACAAACATGTTAATGGAGCACCGTCGCATTAGGGCACTCCAAACCAGCGCAGCAATCACATTGCAATTGTGTGCATAGCACTCATAGGTCCTCTAGCATGCTGTACTGCCGAGTGCTGGGAACACAAAGCTAGATGAGGAATATGGGAGTCTACACCTCGGGCGTCACATGGCCCTAGCAACAAAGGCAAACTGTTTGAATGAGCTCCTCGTGCTTAGAATTCATTGGATTCACAACAAGTTTTGGGCCATATGTCAGATCTAGCCATCCAAATCTATCTGATGATGGTTCACATCATCTGGGGGCGCTTATCAAGGGCTCGGTTTAGTATGTACCGATATTTTATTTAATAATCCCTCCTGCTTCATCCTTAATGCTTTCAGTTGCCAACTGTGATGGCATAATCTAAATGCATTCTTACAATGTTGCAAGAGCCAGTCAACTTAGTTTCGTCATGCATGGCCCAACTACATCCTAATATGATCGATTTCAACACTTGCGCTTGTATACACATAGGCCCGATGTTTGGAATATGTGACATCCCCGCACATCATCGGCCGAGATCATTTAATAGAGGCCAGCCATTTTCCCCAATATTTCTAAGTGAACTCGGTTGGCTGAGTTTGTTTAGCAAGTACCAGCGAACCAGAAAACTCCTGGCATGTTGTGTCTGCCAAAAGTGCCACAATCAGAATGCCAAGTCAACACAGCAGACAAAATGCAGAGCTGTCAATCAATTTCACAGAGATGCATCTGCTCTGTGGCTAGACCTAGACAATAAAGTATTATTGTCATTAGTCAAGAATATGCTTTACTACCCATCTGTCCATCATAATCGTGTTAGATTTTAAGTGAATTATACACAGAGGTATTTATATATGACTGCACAAGATTCTATTTACTTTGACTGTCCACTAAAAAGGGAAGCAGTCTACATTAGCTATCTTTTGTGTAATGTCCTGTTCCTAGCATCGATGCTATTTCCAAGTATGGTCTCTTTAGTATGTTTCAAGCTAAGTGGCCTCGTCCAACAAACCGGTTTTGCTGTGTGAAAGCATGATGCATTTGTGGGTAAAATTGACAAAGCTAAAGTCCCCATCCATAATTGAGTCTATGTTGAGACTTACTCCTCGGAGACTTAGCTTTCCAATTAACGTCATAGATTTAGCATGACAGACATAGGAGATTTGACATACGGAAATGATGATATGTGAGGATATATCGCATAGGAAAAACAGCTTTGTGGGGGACTAGCTGCTATGCTTAAGTCTTTTTTCTGCCATAAAGGAGAGCCGCGACGTTGGCGAGCAAGAGAAAATGGCGGGAAGGGATTCACGGAAGGAAGCCGGGAAATTGAACATGATTTTGAGAGGGAAGCAATAAATGATGAATGCTAGAGAGTATAGGCGGATATAATGGCCAGACAGCATGGCACAATAAGATGCACTTAGCCGTGGATTGATTCTGCTGAATTTTTTAAAATAGTAGTAAATCACTGATCGCAAGCAGATAACTGCTAAATCCACTGCAAATTGCATGCGCATAAAATGGGTCCACACGTAAATGCATATGGAATCTGATCAAATTAAATTGCTCGAAAGCCATAATGGGTTCTGACCATTTTGTAATACACTTAATAGAACAGAGAGTCGCAGGCAATTTCAATATCTGACAATAACCGATCAGTGATCAGCCTGGTCTTTCAACGACACAGTTTCAATAAAACTTAATAAAAAATTTCATAGGTATAACTCCCTTTGAACTAGTCAACAATCATGTATCGCAATGACAGTATAAATCTAACAAACACTTACGGTATTTTTTTATCTCTGACCGGCAGCGTAGTAATCCTATGGTAAGAGTGACAATAGTAAAATAATAAATCCTTTTTTGATAGGTTCCATGGTGTGTTCACCGAGGTGTGTCACATAAAAAACAGTCGTTAATGCTAGTCATAATCCAAGCAAGCATTCATATATATCCAATATTATGGAACAAACAGCTTCTCCAGTGCAAGGGTTTCACAAGTATTTTCAGTAAATCTCCCAATGTATGTATCTGCTAGCATAAGCAGCGTTGTATCACGTAATAGTAATATTCACAGTGTATGCCACTCCTTCACTCAGTGTGTGTATTTATCCTTTCATTCACAGAGTACCACAATACCGATTGTGTAGGTTTGATATGCTGTGTTGAATTTATGCACAAGTTTCCGCACTGAAGTAAATCCACCGTAGCTAGGAAAAAACAACACTGTTGTTAAGCATTACACCTCTGCTTCCACATCGTTGAGTTAACCAACATGGCCGTAGTGAAATGTTCCAAGCCAAGCAAGTGTTATATACAGTGTGATCTCGTCGACGGCCAAGTCCAATATATTGTGTCACTAAGGTTATCACTGTATATAAAGTCCTATTTCGCCAGTAACAACTTCCTGTCAGCGTGGCCTCGTAATCCAAAAATGCCCTGAAGGGATGCACACGGCCCGACTATACATGCATACAAGCCGACCAACAAAACACCATCTGTGTGGGGCGAGAGCTAACTGACGTACTGAGACTTGGGCAACTGCCTGAGAGCATCGATGCATGAAGGTGTAATGGTATAGCTAGCTACACAAAGCCTGTCTGCTGCACTCAACCTAGGCCTCTGAGGATATTTGGTTGTTTTGTCAAGAGGTGATCAACGGAGGACAATAGAGAAGTGGCAATGGGAGCCAAACAAAGGCGTGTGGTTTGTGATACAGTGGGCTGGCTAATATGATGACGTGATGGATACTGACGTGCACAACCTGGGCCGGAGGGAGGCCTGCAGC
This sequence comes from Ophioderma brevispina, assembly GCA_023653785.1. NCBI lineage: Eukaryota > Metazoa > Echinodermata > Ophiuroidea > Amphilepidida > Ophiodermatidae > Ophioderma > Ophioderma brevispina. The sequence goes on along the minus strand of JAMKCH010001002.1, from coordinate 118,279 downwards.
CGTTAGGCAGGGTTCAATGCAGTGTTGTGTGTGTATACACCAGAACCCGCTGGGGTAGAACTAGAGCAACTCCCTAAGAGTTTAATCCCTCACCTCCAAGGCCAGACTGAGGGCAGTAGAGTGGCTCGGATCATGTTGTGCCACAGGGGCTTTTGTTATCTTCCAAAATCCCTTGCTGCAAGCTGGTAGTGGTGATGATGCATATCATATTGCACTTGCCAGCATGGTTTACACACAGTTAAATAATTCACTTTTTGCACATGACCGATCAAAAATTTGTGCTACCCAACACAAAAGTATTCCTCACTTGATCACTGTAAATCAAAACAATCTTGTATTCTGCTAACATTGAAAACTTTGTCCCGACAGGTTTTAACTATCAACCTGAAAGCAATACACTTCTCATTAGTGTTCATGTAATTACAGCACATGACACCGCCCCATTCTCACATTAGACAATTCCTGTTTGGGCTCAATTTCTGGTTGCAGCCACCGATGTTTTCTTCCTCTACGTGTGACGCCTTGTAGGCACGCAAGCTTCCCTTAGGTCTGCTCTGTCACTTTAATCAACACAATAACAAGAGATTACAAATAGGTGAAACAAAATATCACAATGCAGTCAAAATGCTTTGTACATACACGTACCATCTGGGACCATTCTGAGATGCTAGAAAATGAGGAGATTTACTCTATTTGGTTTTCAAATACTATAAACCCATTACTTTCGCATACATTTTTTTATTGTTCATTTTTTTAAAAATTGCATTACATGGTATTTCTGCAAAATCTATGACAAATATAATTCCATTTGTTTTTGTCTGCATATGAAAATTTTACCTCAGTGATTTGGAATTTCATGAATTTCTCTTTAAAATGTAGATTTACACACACATATCTCCATGGAAATGAGCAATTTGTAAGCCTTTATGTTATGATTCACATGATAGATTACCATTGAATTTTGCAATACTCTTGCAGTGAGTGCAAGGTGGTATAGGCTTTGAGTATCAACCCCCTCTCCCAGAGCTTTTCAAAAGAGATGTAAAGCAGCCTGCTTTTGGTCTGAACAATCTGCTCTGCCCCCTCCCCCTTGTCCTTCATTCCCCAATTACATCCATTTGTCAGAATTTTCTTGCTCCCACTTAATAATTTTTCAAAAAGAAATGAAACAATTTCTGCAAAGTCAAATTGCTCTGTACCAGTACCTTAAAGAGACATTTCATGGTAAAGATCCTCATCCTCTGACTTGCATATAAGAAGTTACGATTTTTACATCAGCAGAACCATTGGCTAAGCACAGATTTTAAGCTTCTAAAAATTTCACAAAATTAGTAATTTATCATTTCTGCCCACAAACAGAGAAATAAATTACAACTGTGACCTATGAAACAAGGTCATAGAAGCATTTCCTCACAGCACTAAACACACCAACAGAATCAACTTAAATTTTGGAGGTAATAAGCTTTTTTCCAATAATATCAATTGAACCATATGCAAAAGTCACGGCATCCGGCAAAATGGAATCAAATGCACCTTGAAGCGGAATATTAATTAAATATGCAAAATTTTACTGGCACCAAAGGGATGAGTTTGCAAATATTTCTTGCCATGTAATTAGCATTTTATGCAGCTGAGGAGCTGAAACAAAGAGTATACTGCGATGAATCCAGTGTTATGCACAGCTTCTAAATAAAAACACTTTCCTGTCACTACCCTTAACATCACAGTTGGCTGAACTCCCCAAAATCCTTTACATACAAAGTAAAATTTGGTTACTCTAAACTCCACAGACACTCAGAGCATATACATAAATATCTTCTCATTTGTGAATGCAGCATTGTGTATGCATAGCTTCTGAATTCCATAACCATAACCCCTGAGGAGCATTTCATAATCCAAAGCCTCGTTCCCCCCCCCCCAAAAAAATAGAGATTTTAAAAATATTTTCTGAACCTTTGAACCTCTGCAATGCATGTGTACCTGAAAGTACAGAATCAAGGATTCTTTATTAATATTATCAGAAACATCTTCAAATTACAACACTATAGATTATGGGGCACTGTAATACAAACATTGGCTAATAACACAAAACGAATCATCAAATCAACTGAAAGATTTAAATGCTTTTCAAGGATTTCTACCAAACACCAAACAAAATGAAGGTGCTAAAATCATGAAATGACCCTTAAGTTCATTGTAGTCTGAACTTCCCAACATCCTCTTTTTGTACACACCAAAATTTGGTTGATCCATATTCTACAGACACTTTGCAAATATAACATTTTTATTTGCTGATATTTAACCCTCCCCGAGTTATTCGTCGTCCACTAACCCGTGTAACAAGAGAAATATATCTAATGCAATAAAAAGCAATTACTGTTGAATCTGGTCTATAATGAAGCATTTAACTAATTCACCACCATAATTGTTTTGTCCAATCTACATAATTATATGTTGGCGCACACAAATATTCATTAACAGCAGCATAATAATTATCTCCACCGGTGATGTTGCATCCTTATAAGTGCTATTGATTGGCGCTCGGAATAACGAGGTAAATATTAAGTTGGCATTTAACATCCCCTTGCCGGCTAATGCAATAGAAAGCGTAGAGACCCCTACAAGCAAATTTGCCACTAAATGGATTTGAGGTCTGCAGACCATGAAACAAGCTCTATTCCTAATTTCTCCATCCATAAAGCTCTCCTCGATAAATCAATAAAACCTTCATTAAGTGAGATGGGGAGATAATTATCGATTCAAACCCCCCGCCGTAATATACCTTTATGCGACACCTAGGCCGCTCGTCCTTGGGGAAACAGAAAGACAAAAAAGGGGGAAAAATTGCAAATCACATTTCTTCTATCTTGGATGTGAATAGCTAATGGAAAACGAGATAAGGCTGCTTCTTCCCCGGCTCATTGATCAGCGCAGCCCTGCATGCTCGACCTCACAAATTACAACGGATAGCTCTATGGGTAAATTTCAGTGTTGTCGCACACAAAGTATACACAATAAAATTGAATTACTAGCGGACAAAGCCACATGCAAGGCTATGCAGCGAATATCCGATCAGAAGAATGTTTAGTTGGTAAACAACAAAGCTCTCTCAATTTTTAATAAAAACAATATTAACAATACAAGCATATTACTGCCTACAAGGCTATTTTAGCTGAACAATCAATGTGTCAAGCGGGGCTGATCAGGACTTCTACTAACATGCTGTAAAGATTTCCCATTCATATTATCCCCACCCCACAAAGTACCATATGCCATACCCATAAAGGATGCTATGTTTTGCAACTGAAATGGTTAATCCATTGGATCCTCATAAAATACATGCCATATCTAACAAGATAATTTTGTTGTTTTCAGCAATTCATAAAATGCGCAATTTTTGTTTTCATAGCTTCGTTCTAATGGAAACTGAGGTGCTGTTGGCAATATTAACAATCCTTAATTTCAGATTTTTTTTAAATGAGGATATCAGCATTACTCATCGCCTATTAACAGAGCCAATTTAGGATAATTTTGCACTTTATTCTTCTTTTACATAATTGTTGACTCTACCTTTTGGAATATCATACAAATATTGACCGTCCATGACACCTGGTTAAAAAATCGAGCAATCTTAAAGGGATATTGGCATGAATCTATCGCACATATATAATGAAATACTCTAAATAACACATACAGGTGGTTTCATGTCATTAGAGTATTCCTTACAAAGACAACACCATTTTCTGCTTAATTTTTTGTAACAGAAAATGATTTAAGGGCGCCGCCCATGTTTCTATTTTATAAATCTATCATTCTGGCAAAAGCCTTGAACTCGGCTCTTTCTTTTTGTGTTCGTCACCGAGTTCACAAAGATTAAGGCATACTGGCGAAAGTCACATGACTAGTTTTCGCTGGCTCTGTTTCAGTATGCGTGCAGCTGTAAATATTGCACAGGAAAAAGATGCACTTCCATATTACGTACAGTCATGGCATTGGTCCGAATATGTATTTTTCACAAGGAATACTCCACGTGAGATTGAAACCTATCTGTTTACATCTTACTATAGAATACTTTCATTATACATTTGCCGATAGATTCATTGTCAATAAATAACTTAATTTTGATTTTTCTATTTCATGAGACAAAGTCCAAGAAAAATCGGTCATCCAAATATGACAGAGTGATATATATATTTATTACTTCACAACTCAGCACACAATATTTTTTTATATAACAATAATGAATACTTTTTGGTTCTTGTGTAATGGCAATGTTAGTAATTATTAAGATGGCTAAATAAGTTCATCTTTATGTAATATATACTATTATTAGAATTGTGTAATACCTACTGGTGGTTGTTTCTCATTGGGGGCATTGGTTTGAATTAGGTCAATTCATTTTTGATAAATAAGGTATCACCCTCACCAAAAGATCGGTCCGTGTTGTATCCAACTCACCCAATTATTTGATCTAAGTTTGGAAAACATTGCATATTCACCCCCATGCCTGTTCATATTTACCATCCACAAAGTTCCATGCATGGTGAAGCCAAAAGCTGAACCCATTACAGGGCTAAGCACATGATTCTCTCCCGTTCATTTTGATGCCATAATCCAAACTAACTTTATCACACATTAAGATCATGCCTTAAGGGCACTGTGAACCCTAGTGCTTTTGTTTTTTCCGAATTTCTGATTTTTGCACCATTTTTAAACATCAACATGTGTTTCTATCGTTACCAACAAAGGTTTCCACTGCAGACATCCTGAGTTGTATTTTTTTTGCCTATTTTACAACGCTATTTGATCATTTTAAAGTCACAAAAACCACATTGTCATAACGGCGGGAATTTAAGCAATTTTACGCCGTCAGGCCGCATGGCGCAGCATCGCGTCGCGAGGTGAATTTTTGCTGCGTAATAAGCGTGCGCGTGTTTTCATGTCCTTTAATGCGCGAACGCATCTTGGAAAAACGAAAAATACTATTGAAAATGTAAACAAAGGCCGCGAATGTAGACCCAGATGAAAATTTAATTTCTTCTGATTTTGGAAATTGAAGACAAAAGAGGTTTTGATTCATATTGCAAAAGATTGTATTTTCGCATCACTTGCAAACATACTGCAATGTTTGAATTTAAAGTAAAGTTTATTTGAAAAGAGACGCTTGAATGGCCGTTAAAGTCCTTTTTTCCTAAAACACAAGATTTTTCTCAATGTTCAATTTCGCAAAAATTTGGCAAATTTTCAGACAAGATAACTCCAAAAATACGAAGTAAAGTAGGTTAACTTTCCTACGATAGCACTCGGTCCTTCTCCTAGGACGGTTTTCTCAGATTTTTCATTTTTCGGTTTCTAACTACGATTTCTCCAATAGATACTCAATTTTTGGAAAGAAAGGTAAAGAATCACACTTTTTTGACATTTTGCCTTATATTTCTAAAAGTAAGCCTATTTTTAAAATATGAAAAAACCGTCCCCTAGACAAATTTGTCCTTTCCTCTAAAAAATAACCCTAAGAAAATCATGAAATTCAAATTGTTTGTGGTATGCTGTCTGAAAATTTGTTTTGGGGCAAAATCATGTTTTTTTAGTATTTTTCTCAAAATACGCAAATTTTTACATTAATCTAATGCCATCATCGGGTTCATCGTCAAGTTTTCTTTATGTTTTTACAGAATGTAAAAAAAATAAAAAAAATAAAATATTTGCCAAGTTACAAACCAAAATAGATACTCGGAAACTCCAGGTTGACACTGTCCTTAAAGGTGCATTTTGCAATCCTAGCACCTTCATTTTGTATTAATAATTCTTTTTGTTATTCTCAGGGTTGTTTCTTAAATTGAACCCGATTCTAATGAGCTTTTGAGTTTTGGTTTTGTATCACAGGGGTAACCGCATGCTTGGGTCATTGTTTGTAATTTCCAAACAAACAGAATATACAAAATTGCATTTCTTCCCAATAGATCACATTTGCTCATAGATGATGCATACTGTATACTTATAAAAAATAATAGAAAACTCCCATTTTTTATTCAAAGTCAAGGGAATAGGCTGTTGAGCACAAAAATGCTCCTTTAATATTAATGCAAAGATGGAAGTCTTTATTATTAAAATAAATGTTTTGACCAAAATATTCAAAGAATTTTAAGCCTGATTTATCTATTTGTATTTTTCTTAAATGTCAAGACTATGTCCTCAGTTCTGACCACTTCAGCAAGACTATTCCTCAATGCCGACCAACTTAGAAGCTAATCTCTGGATGGATATCATACCATCCCTAACCTTTACATTGTTTATGTCACTAAACACTTTTTTTTTAATGGTTTGTGTGCATTTCCTTGTATTTCACCTTAAAGTTGCCAAAACTGTACCCCAGCCTTTTCTTTGGAAACCTTGTTTTTTTCCTAAACTTTTATTTATTGTAGCTTTGTTTGCATATTTAGAAATGTTTACCAATGTAATAAATCACACCTTTAAAGTATATGCAATCTCAAAATAGCACCTTTACGTATAATAAAAGATCATTGCTAGTTTCTATCATGCATGATGGTCTATTCAAACATGCTTCCCTATGTATATTGCTTTGCAACAGTAGGCCAAATTCTTTTTTTTCTGTTGTTGCCCTATTAACCTCTGGTGCTCTACAACCAAGAAAAAAAAGAAAGGTTAGATCCCTCAGACAATCTCCTTGTGCCCCTTTAATCATACTTAAAATGATTAAATACACTCCTACATACATTTGGTAGCTCAGAGAGTGGACTATGTGCTCAACATGCCAGTCAATGGTTAGAATTTCACTTCAATCATTTTTTTAAAGCTACTTTTCTACTATTGACATAATTACATGGTACTGTTGCAGTCTCACATGAAATTAAACTCAAGTTGACTCCATGCTTACCACACAAATGTACTATGCACCCCTGTGTCAATTAGCCCTACCTATTAATCTTCTTTCCGCCTGATGGTTTTAATTGTCCATTAATTACCTAAATTAAGCCAAGCTGTTCAGTTGAATATGTTCTCAGGCCCCCAACTGCATATACTAACACCTGAGAATAAAACATTTATGGTCACAAGTGATTTGCTTTGAAACATCTGTGAGTTGTTCCAACACATTAATTCCAAATGTGGTTTTGATACTTGTATAATTTGCCTAATGCTGTTACTATTTACCATTTCATGAAGCATAATTTACACTGTTTACATTTCAATTTAAGTAAATTTCAATAATGGTTAAAACTTGCACTCTCCTGAAACTTTGAGAAACATGTCTACAACATCAAGGCCAACATATTGCTAACTACCAACATGCATAACATTGATGATAGCATCCCTTAAGGTTTAAAGCATTTGAATGAAGCTGTTATATTATATAAAGTTAAACCTGCAAATACAAATAATCTTCTTATGCCATTAAAAGGTAGGTGATCCATTTTTTCTTAATATCATCTTTTCACATTACACGGAGGCGTATCACCAAAAAACATTCAATTTCAAATTTTGAGCCAAGTTGCTCCAGTGGTTTCGATCTTAGAAGCAAATAACATCACAATGGCCTACAGAACAATAGAGAGTGTAGATGACCACACTTGGACACTTTTTGTTCCTACCATTTAAAGGAAACATTTCTCTGACTTCAATTTTTTCTAGGTAGGTTTATGATAAAGATATGAGCTTTCTTTTGATACCAAAATCTCAATTTTATTGAGGTAAAGTGAGGGGAAGTCTCACCTGCCAATCGGGTTACCCAACTTTAAAGAAGAAAAAAATTAACACACAAATATGACAAAAAGCTGGTAAAGTGCAACATACGTTAACTGGCCGCATTTGAAACGGCCACACAAGCAATATGGTTTAGCTGCAATGACTTCCGTCCAGGAGAACAAAACCCATTTTGCATGAAATTAATGGACAATTAAACTTGCTTGGGGCACAAGAAATAAGCAGGTACAGAGGCTACCGCATTCTATTAATCGTTTCACTTCTCGCCCAATCAATCATGCGGATGATTGCACCCATATTCTCTTCTTTTTTGGACGATATCCTTCCTGCGCTTGTATGCAATTAAAACCACAAATTGTTACTGTTTACTTGCCAGATTTGTATTGAGGCAATGTTAATCACAAGGTTTTCTTTTCTTTTAATTCACGTTTGATATGAAATGGATTTTGTATGGTTCAGCGGGTGTATTATCAAGAACCACAGTCAGTGTATCAATTAATTAAACGATATATCTGAAAAAGTCAACACTTTTCCAACAAAACTAGAAGCAAGCAACGCACATTTGCATGCTTAACACACTTTTAATATATGTATCAAAGGCTACAACATCCCATACTTTAATGCAATTTATGAAATGTTGAGCTCAATACAGATCGTAATTACACATATTCTACCTATTCATAACATTACTGCATTTTTCATGAATCTCATTTTGAAATTAGAATTCCTGGTCAGGTTTTCTTTAACCGCAAAATAGGACAGCGCATTAGCATTTCACATGTGGTATTGTCTGACGTGAAGCATCAGTGATTAATTAAAGCGGCACCTCTTGTTGATTTTTGAGCGTTATGCCAACACACAGGCTCACACCCGTGGAGTGGACCGATATTGACACAGAAACCCCCTCGTAAGCATTTAGGACAAGCAGTCACTCCGTCAATGCAGTTTTGTTTTCATTGCGTTGTTTGCCAAGTAAAAAGTGGGCAAATAGTAGGCGGCTACGCATATATCTGCAACTTTCCCTGACAAATGGACTGGAAATGTTGTAGTAGCGACAGTCTACAGCTTGCTGAATAGAAATGGCAAACTTCAAACTCCCGAAAGAATCATTCTCATGCTACTTATGATCCATTTGGTTACAATGTAAATTTTCTACATTTCCTAATTTACCCTTTCAACTCCAGTAGGTTGGTATGGCTTCCCAAATGACCCCTGGTCACTTGTGATTGTGAAGCGATCTTAGTCATTTGGGAAGCCATCTCAAAGAAATACTGACTCAAGGCTAGGCTTGTTTGTACTCATTTGAATACATTTTGCATGCTGATTCCAAATACGGCCATGAATATGCATAATTTTGGGTTTTTTAAATGATTTTATTTTTAAATGAGCAACTATTAGCTGCCTATATATCCCACATGGCTTCACTTCAATAACAAACCTTCGGACCATTTTGCTAGTGTTTCTTCCTTTTACATTCAATCGACATCGCTTGTCAAAAACAAACTGGTGTTAATGTATGTACACAAAGAACAATTCAAAAACAAACAATGGTGAGATAATGACGCCACGTTCAAAGAATCCCCTGGCATTTTACGAGTGGGTCTAACAGCTACAAATGACAGGAAAAATGAGTAAAAAATTTAAACAATACTACCACCTGGATTCCTACTTTCAGTTCTTACAAGCTACTGATATCAAAGATAAGCAAGTCTCTGAATCGGCCACCCTATTTGCCACTCCCTGAACAGTATTATGAACAAGAACACGTAGGAGATTAAAATAATGTTAGCCTTCATGAGTATTGAAATTGTACATCTAAAAGTGAAGCCACAGGGCCCTGTATGGATGATGCATAATACACAATGTCAAATGTTGTGAGCGGGAGACACCAAATTCAGGCAATACGTTTTATTCTGTACGGTAACAATTGTATAGCGACATCCTGGCCCGTAGCATGTTAGAGGACATAGGCTGCTTGCATGTGTGGTAATGAACTCATCTTAAATGTAATCTCTCTTGGAGTTCATCTACTCGGGATATCTTGGTTGTCTTCAATGTAAATAGGTCTTATTCCTTGCAGGGCTAGTGGGAGAACTAATGTACTATCTGCATGGCAAAGGCTGCAAATCTATCCTGTCCCCGATATAGTGCATCTAGATTACAAACCCAACTTTGACCAGCCCTGCAGTATGCCCAGAGCGAGCGAGAGTTTAAAATGTAGAGTGCTGCGAATTGTGCAAAACAAATTCCAAGGTTGAGCTTCAAGATGGAGGCAATGCTCTCAACACACACCAAATCAACACAATTTTGCTTAGTTTGGTACTACTCTTGAAACTAACAAAAAAAATACAATTGTTGTGCTCAAATGCATTATAATAATACTTTGAGGAAATAAATGATATAGCAACACAGCCAAAAATGTTTGCAATAGTTACTGGATATTATCACCTATCATATTAGCCATATTTTGCAGGCTGTATAGTAATTGTCTTCTTCAAATACGACACCTAACTGTCTGCTTTCTTAACAGTGCATCTATAACATGTAGATTTGGTTACATCCAGCAAATCCCCAATTAATGGCCCTACATCTCGCCACTTTCGGATTCAATCATCGGTAGTGATTTCATTTTCCCCAGGATCGGTTTATGGAAAGACATTTTCCATTAGAACAATGTGGTTGTAAATCCCTGCTGGGTTTGCAGCATTAGTCAGTTAATGTTATTGCAAGCCCGGTGCTAATGGCATAGAGAACTCGTGGGCATTATCAAGTTTGCCAATGCAATATGGGCATCCCTTTGCACCTACCACCGGGGTGACGGCACTTTGGGCCAGCTTCTCTGTGCATTCTACCCTCCCCCCGGAGCTTTCCTCTACAGAATAACATCATTTGCCACGTTAAAAACATCCCACCAGCCATTTCTTTATTGCTCATAAAGAAGAAGGGGGAATTGGTCTCCAAGGGCTGCGGCATGCATGGTACAAGGTAGACCCGAGGCACAGCCACATTTGTATAGGAGAAATGAGTTTACACGACTAATCAGGCTTTTTGCGCCTGAGCTGAGCCTCCAGCAGGCCCCAGCACTGTTAGCTTGCTGGGGCATGAAATCCACGTCATGCTGAACGTGATGAAAGCAGTCACAGCTTCATAGACAGATTGGTTTATTAATCACCTTAGGCAAGAGGAACTATTTGTTAACACTGGGTGGAAAAGAATCTACGAGCCTTGGGGGTTGTGCGCTAGATGTATGAGCCTGATAACACCGGAGCGGTGATACAGACGGAACTGTTTTCATCTCAACCGTGGTTTTTTAGATTAGCCAAGGTGCTAAATGTTTTCAAATTGTGTTAGAAGGCGGTCGACAATGGTCAGCGAATACGAGCCGACCCTGTTCTGTTGAGGTTGAATTGGGGGTCTGATAGAGCGCCGAGATAGCTGGGAGGAGAGGCGAACGAAACCTGTTAAATCCATTATTTTTGTTTTTAGTGTGTCAGCACTGCGACAAAGGAGGACTCGGGGTCTCTCAGCTAACTACAGACAGCCTATGGGTGACTTATTACATTGTATCTATTCACAGGCTAACACCTTGCACAGTCTATCAATGCCCTGATGTTGAATGGGAACTATTTCCTCTCTTTCCCCCTTCACCTGCCTCCTTAGCCATTGTCTAGCGCTCAAATCTGAATGCCGGCAAATTTAACCCGGATATTTTTTGTCGGATTAATTTTTAGCAATTTCTGTCAAAAAAGAAGTTCACAGTCCTTTAGTGCCCACCAAAAATATAGTACTTTCCTGATGTCTGATCGTGTGACATGAACATTTTGAACTCTATCCTTTACTTTTCTAAAACCAATACACAACACCCAAAAAGCTCCAAACACATGTTTTACCAGCACAACTTTACAGTGGAGCTTTAGTAGACAAAGCAATAGCAACAATCTTGTCTTTGGGCAAGGCTTTTTCTCAAATTTGTTACCAGGGAAAAGGCTTAGCGATTTTAAAGGGTAATATACAATTTATTTTTGATAGATACTGAAAAAAAATCCACTTTTACAAAGATGAATGCCAACTTTTCTTTTTTCCTCTACTACATCCAGCTCGAAATTTGATGTGACGTCATTCTTCAATTATCATAATCCAAAGTTAGCTATGGATCTTCACCGAATGACACATTGACAACATGTACATAAGCAGCAACTATAAAATGCCCATACGACAGATAAAATAATCTGATGATACCCTATCACGTAGGCAGGACAATTTTTATCCAAACTTTCTACTCGTCTCAAAGCCATGCCAAGTCACAGGAAAGTAAAACCTTCAGAGGTCTCATACGATATGCAAATTCTTATTGTATTGGTCCTGTGCACTTTTTTGGTCTCATCTCCTAGCATTCAAGTCTTCCTACCGTATCAATATGTGTAGTAGTTGACAACCCCTGAGAATCTCTTGCCTAATATGTGAATGCAATATAAATGCACGATATGAAAACATAATTGGACAGAAGTGTTATGCCTTGGCTCTCAAGGTTACTTGAGTTTCAAACTTAAACACACACTCACGCCACGGGAATGCTACTTTTAAAAGGAATAACACTCCAAGTATAAAACTTGAATACTGCTTTGCTAGTCCAGATCAGAAATTGTGAAAAGGATAGGGAGATTGCAATTGTTGTCATGTTTTTGTAAGAAATAGGATATGTAGTGGATTTCTTTCACTTCTCTCTCTCCCTCTCTCTTACCATTTTTTTTTTGGTGAAACTAAGTCAGTCACATCACATCACCCACACATTACATCAAGGGTTTTTAGAAGAAGGGAAAAAGAAAACAATCAGTTGTAAATCAAGTATTATGGGAAACGACAAGTTGAGCCCAAGAGAGTGATAGACAAGTTTAAGTTTTGTATTACACCTAAGTTGTGTCACGCAAACACGACACGCGTCGTATCTCTCTAAACAGATAACATCAATCTTCTCTCTCACTACAACTCATCCAAAAAGCACCCAGGAGTGCACCACTCGGCCCATCAAAAGCGGCGATATCGCACCAGACTATCTGGTCGCCGTATCACATCCGCCGCCGCGCAACGGCGCAGCACCAGCTGCACGGGTGAATGACCCAGCGAGCGTGTATGGCCCTGGCCGTGCAGAGCGTTGCCCTCTTCTCACTGTATTCTTTAGCATACAGCAGAACACTCGCCCACCATCAAGCCTGCTAGGATAAACAAACTCTAGAGGTCTTCATTAAAGCGGGCCTGCCGGAGAGCCTCCGAGAGCCCGTTGTGATCCGCTCCCTCAAGAGCGCCAATGAGCTCTCCAGGTATCCAATCCTGCCACATACACCGCCATCAAGTACTGATGCATTATTCCAGACGGGGCTCTCTCGCCAGCTTCTCAACAATTTTTGTTACTGCTTGCTTGACCCAGCTCCACTGTACAAATACATAGAGTATCTTGTCATAACATTGGCTGTGTTTACTTTCCCCGACACTTCTTGCTACAAGTAGCCTACACCACACCTTAACATATTGCCACATGGGTATTTCTAGTGTAAAAACAACATTAACCTTCAGAGTCGGTTCATCTTTAGTGATTCACACAAACTAACCCCTTTCAAACAAACCAAGACTTTGCTCAACGCATCTGTGACATCAAATCAAGATCTCCAGCTTTCTTTAGAACTCGGGGAGACATCTCATCAGCCAAATTTACGGATTGGAACAAAAACGTGGGTTAGCAAACGACTCGCAATTTTGACAATTTTCTTTGCTCGTAATAACCTGATATTGTCTCAGCAATCCCTAGCGATCTCTCAAATGTCACTGTCATTACGGCTGCCTTATTACTCTGTTTATTCGGTATAAACACTTGGTACTTGTGTTGTGTCGATACCCACCAGCCTCTCAGGAAATGTTTCCAATTTCCCGACAAAATGCTCTCTGAATTCCTATCCAAATATTGTTGAGCACTTGTGAAACTCCAATCTGAGGCAGATAACCTTGATAAAACACATCTCTATGTTATCAAATACACCAAGTAGTCGCGTTATTACCATAATGACCTTACCGTGTATGGAGCTATTGACAACTTAAAATCACATACTGAGCTGCGGAGGGGAATGTTTCAGTGTTTTCAGTCTGCAGCCAAAACCGAGTTTCTGCAAGCTTGTAACGGGGACTTGTTGTTTATCACAACTGCTTTCCATCCGAATCATTTAGAAAAACAACAAAGATTTAGTGGAATGAGACAACAATCATCCTTTTTCCCCGTGACAAAATCCTTGTCGACATCCAAACGTAACCAACCTGGCAACCTGTGTGAAAACCAACCAATTAAAAAGGTAAAATTTTGCCATTATGGGAGCATGTTTGTTGAGTATCAGTGAGATTATAAAACATTACTCGGCCAGCTTTCAAGTGCATAATCATCATTTAATTCATTAATTGTTTTAAATAGCTGTAATCTTTAAAACATCCCCTATAACAGGAAAAGGAAAGCTAAGATATGAGGAGAATGTCAATACAATTAACATTTCTACTACTGAATGACCTATTTTTAGAAGTACCAGAGTGGCCTGTATTGAGGTCAACAGAATGAGGTCATTAGCAAGGAAGAGTATTTGCTTTAAGATCAAGCAGTAGGCGGTTTCATTAGGAAGAAGCACGTTTGGGTAATCTGCTTCGGGAAGGCACGACAAATTACGCCACCTACTATGGAAGGATGAATTGTTATATTAATTTCTTATTTAACATGGGTAAAATCAGTCAATGTCACACACAGCCTGCTTTATCATGATGTTCAGGCAGATGATACAACTGGCTTGAAGATGGCTGTAGATTTTGTCTTTCCTAACCAAAACTACAAATTCTGTGTATAGGACATTATGCTTGATGCGTTCTCCCAAAGACATGGCTCATTTATCCCCAGTCCATTTGAACCAAAGGTTATTATTATTTTTATTAATATCCTATCCCCTATGTTAGCAGTTAGAGCGAAATTGGCTTTTGTTATTCACTCAGGACGCTCTTAGGACGAAATGTTGTTTCCCCCCAAACATATCCCTTTGTATTGCAGTTTATTCCGTTTGGATAACAAAGGATATGAGTATTAATTTATGCAAATTTATGTAATTTTTTAGAATTTGTACTACGGGCTCTCTCTAAGAGGATTTTGTTACACACAGCCTATAGTACAACTCATTAAAACTGTATGAATAATGCATTTTCCCCTTAACATTGTTGTTAGAGTTATTATTACTATCCTATCCCCTATGTTAGCAGTTAGAGCGAAATTGGCTTTTGTTATTCACTCAGAACACTCTTTGGGCGAAATGTTGTTTCCCCCCAAACATATCCCTTTGTATTGCAGTTTATTCCGTTTGGATAACAAAGGATATGAGTATTAATTTATGCAAATTTATGCAAATACTGAGAATTTGTACTATGGGCTGTCTCTAAGAGGATTTTGTTATAGATAGCCCATAGTACAACTCATTAAAATCGTATGAATAATGCGCTTTTGCCTTAACGTTGTTGTTACAGTTATTATTATTAGCTCATCATTATCCTTATGTATGCCACCTCCAGTCTAGACCAGCATTGAAGCTCATCTGATTTACTCTTTCTTATTTAATTTAAAGGGGAATGACCCGATTTAATTATATAAAGTTTTCACCTTCACCGAATGGCCTTGACCCCAAAACCCCAAATCTAAAGTTTCACACCAACATTCTAATCCTTTTTGATGTGAAACCTCTAAAAGTTGATTTTTAAGCCCCATCTACAAAGTAATGCATAAAATAATATTGGTAGACCAAAATGGGGCACATTTTTATTCATAGCATCCAAACCAAACAGCTTTTAGCCCTACAATTTCACATGGTAAATAAAATAGTAGCTTTCTTCAGACAGCAAAATTCAGACTACTTCCGGTAAAATCTGGGGTTCCGAGGATGAGGGTATTAGCAATTGGGCCACAGACTTTTAAAATGTGGCGACACACAAACAATTACTTCCTGAGAACGGAGACAAAATTTTGAATTAATCAAACGATGAGATTCCTAGCCACCTGCATTATTAACATCTTTTCATGAAAATTCAGCCAACAAGAGATAATATAGGGACAGAGTAATGGATGAGTAGACTAGAAAACAATATTGCTGGCCTGGCCTGCACACTTTACCTTGACATCTGTTTCTAACTCTTCCTTCTCATGGATTGGATATTCCCTACTGCCTGGAAAAAAGCTTGCCAGGAACAGCTGCATCCCATGTACAGCTAATGCAATAATACTACCACCATTTTTTTAGCCATTAACTGTATAAACCCGGATTTATTTGGCAGTAACAGTGTTGAAAAGCATATGCACTACTGTGGTGACTTAGCTGTTTAGAAACAAAAATTATTGTGATTTTCTGTTTTACAAATATTTTGGATAGCAAAAGTGAGAAAATATCTTCGGAAATAATTTTGTATTGTGCCACCACCCTATGAATTCAGCAGCTTCAACGGATTAAACTGCATGTTGAAGGATGTGGTGGCAGAACACTGAATTCATCCCATATCTTCTTCCCCCGTTGCATTGTTCTTCGTATTGACCTGCTTTAAATCAACAAACTGGAAATCCAAGAGTATTTTGAAGGATCACATTGCATTTTTAAAGCGTTTCCAGATATTTTGTTATGCAGTTAATGAGTAAATAACGTAGTTATACATAAGACAATGGGAATCCTTAAACACTTGGGTGTATGGTACAGTCAGATGTTTTCTAATGCCCCTAATTGTTCTCTCCAAATTCAAGATGTCTGGATCTGACCTCATCTCATAAAAATTTAACTTTATTCGGTCCAGAGTTGTCAGTGACATCATGGTTTCATGAATGGTGCTCAGGTCTTCACGTGTGCATGTATAATGCTGTGCGACCTATAAAATGCAAGCGTGTCACGATCAACTCCAGTCTGAACAAACTATAGAGATCAGAAACCATACTCCAGGTTACTGTACTTGTCTGGTAGATTCTAAAATGCTAATGTAATGTGATATTGAAATCTTCAAGACAGGTTTTTGGATTGTATCTCTATCTGGTTCACCAAAATGTTCCGAATGATAGTGAAGAGGGGAAAAATTGTGTAGCATAATGATAAGAATTCATGTAAAAAGGATATTTACCCCTGCTCCTCAACTATGATTTAACAAAAAATCACCCCAAAGTGTGTGACAAATTGGAAAATTACTCACCCCTGAATCCAAATGACTTGAGAAAAGAAACGGAAAGCACTACCACTAGGTATTAGGGTTTGGATTGCAAGAGGAAATCTGTCTCTGTCAGCATCTGTGCTGTAATGTCTCCAGCCATTAGCGGGCTAAGCCGTGAGACCACTCTACAGCCCTTCTACTACTAGGGAAGGATCATGCTTGTCAAACAACATTACTGGCAGGGGTTTAATGCCTAGTGCCAATCATAAGACTGGGCTCCCTCTATCTCTCTCTCTATCCCCACGGTGATAGCCATTTTGTTAAACAAACAAGTTATTAATATGAATTCAGAACATAAATATGGAATTTGGTCTGTTTTGTTGTTTTAAGCTGTGCGGAATAATCCCTTGCATCTTTTAATCAATCTACAATATCATTTTTCAAAATGATTGGGAGAAGAATATGAGAATTATGCGGTGCCTAATAATGTTCATCAAATCATGTTGTTTTATGCATCAAAATTCATCATGAGTGTCAACCCACCAGGTCTTAAGTGAATCTCTCTTTGCAAATTAAATGGTAGAGTTAATTACAATTTAAAGTAATATACAAATGAGCTTATTAATATTCACTAGGCGGTTCCTGGGGTTCGCGATCACCTGGGTTTCGCGATCACCTGCCTTGAATGACCCTCAGGTTTCGAGGTTCCTTTGACCTTGAATGACCCGATGACCTTGTTATGACCTTTAAATTTTTCGGCATCAACAATCGACCCCACCCTCCAAGTCATGTCCATACATCAACGTTACCCCATTTGACCTCCTTTGACCTTGAATGACCCCTGACTACAACTTAACTACTTAATTTTCCAAAATGAACAAATTCAAAAAGGTGGCAAGAGTTCCACATGTACCCCTTTTTGAAGTTCTACAAGTAACAAATGCTTTTTTATTTTTGGCCTTAGGGTTAGGGTATTTGTTAATGTAAGGCCATAAATACAAAAGAATTTGTTTCCTGTACAATTTTGAAGGGGTACATATGGAACTCTTTCCAAAAAGGTTGCCAAATTGGGGACACTGTATGCTTTGTCCTCAAACATAGCAGTCAGAAAGTGGGTTATTTGTCTGCTTTGAAAAATTGCTGATATAGTCTGGGCATTAAATTTATGAATTTAAATTCGGTGTTTCCTGAACAACAACCACCTCTTTTTTTTCAAAATCAGATGAAGATAAATATTACCAGTGTTAATTGTGTGAGAGGTTTCTACCTCTCTTATAGCATAGTATATCACCCCAGCCTGGTTGAAAAGGGTGAAAGAAGAAGAATGTGACTTTGACCTACAAACCTCTATTAAATGAATCCTCTATTGAGTTCAATAGCCAATTAACAATAGAAAATGGACCTTCATTCATAATACTAGCCAAAACCTTACCAAATTCTTGATACTTGTTAATGTCAAATCTCAAGTTAAGGTGTAACCTACATCACACACTGTAGTGTTCCATGACAAACTTACATAGCAACCCGGGCCTCATCGAACGCTTTGACTTCCAATACCAAAACAACAACCATCGCTCTTGGACAAAAAATTACACTTACAGAAAAGAAAAAAGAGATGAAAACACTATAAACACACTCTTGCAATGGCACGCTTACATGCAAGCAACTTATCAAATGCATTTGTAAGTCAACACACAAGCAGCACATTTATGACTCATGTGCTAACACGTTGCATTTGGGGTCCCCTCCCTTTCCTCTCTTAACCCATATCTATCTGGTAACATAAATGCAGCGAGCGTGAACCAATTGACACGCTTCATCACTGCACAATGTACGACGCCTGTCAACTTTGTCACTGTCACAGGGAAAATCTTAGTACATTACCAATGCCCCCTTCCCCCCAAGAAAAATTACAACAAAAATATTCCTGGATTAATTATGGAAGAATCTACAGTCATGGAGTGTGGGCATCTCGCCAAGTATTAGTACTTCGGCTAGAGTGCAAATCCAAATACTTCAGAACATGAAGACAAACACGGGTATGTATTATACTTCAATATGTATAATCTTCAACATGTAAGAATAGCAGATTGCACTCTGAAAGAACAAAAACAAAAACTTAAATGTAATAAATATATGAGTTGGGTACATGTCCTATTAAGTGCCCAAAGTCAGTTATTCTGGATGGATGCTTAGGGACCAATCTTTATTAACCATGGTGGGAAGAAAGGGGCTGATTTAATTTTTTTCCATATTTCCCCATCATGTTTTCTTTTAGGGAAAACTAGAATTTGGCGGTTCGCAGCTTTCGCACTCACTATATTCAAAGAATATAAGCTGTGGGCCGCTCCATAAAAAAACTTAACATTTTAGTGACACATACACACACACACGCACAAAGGATTGCAAAGTGGTGCTGCCAGCTATGCTGGTGGCCCACAAAAAATCATGCTCTCCCATAGATTTTTCTGGAAAAAAATGTTTGCCCTCTTTCTTGGAAATAAAAAAAAACATGTGCCCCTTCTTAACTGACTTTGATTAAAATCTTTCCACAGTAAGGTCATTTTTTATTAAAATCTGTCCACAGTAAGGTCATTTTTGGTTAAAATCTATCGCCAGTAACTTTGATTTACATTTGTTCCCTGTAACTAACTTTTTAATCACCACACCCCAAATGCGGGTAAATGCGATTCCCAATGTCCCTGTTGAGTTTGGGTGGTCACAAAATGATTGTTAATTTTGGTGCTGAACTGTCCTCAGTTATCAGTTCACTCAAACCTGTCCCCTCCAGGAACTATAAAAGGTATGGTTCTGACATCAGAAATTTGGTCCTCAGTAAGTAACCTCACTAAGAGCCAGTGTAGTCTCAACCCCCTGTGACAAAGTTCAGTAACTTCCATTCACCACTGAGTATTATGAAAATACTCCCCTAGTTTAACGAGTATAATTGGTAATACCCAGAGTACATAGGTTAATGTTTTACAATCACAGCTCATTGAACTGTGTCTTGGTGCATGAGCATTCACAGTGGCTTCCTTCCCTCTCCCACCCCTTTCGGATTTAACATGTCACCGCTTGGTACGATGAAAGATATGGACGTCATAAAGTGTAAAACGGGAAACTGTCAAACACATTCAAAAGAGAAAGGGGGAACATGTCAAAATAATAACACATTTTACCTATCACATGAATGTTCTAAGCCTAGGCCTAGAGACGAACGTAACATTAATCATTTCTAGCAGCCCAGACACGATTTGACATAAAATGGTTACTTAACCAGCAAACAGTGTTAACATCTATTCTGGCATAAGACTCAGTCATCTCTCGTGCATTAGCCAAGGTGCCAATGAAAGCCCCCGAGGAAATAGTGATGAAATATGGAATTAAATTGCATTTCAAACAAGACAGAAAATGTATCGTGAAACGTTATGCAACAAAGTCAACCGATTGGCAAGTAACAAGATTATTTGGGTACAGAAATTAAAGAAAACCTCTTATTTCTTTAAAATCAATACACAGAAAAAGGGATCAGGACTTTCAAAACAAACAGTACAGACCGTAAATGTAAAGAGGCAACAAAAAGGTTTGCAGTGAACAAGATTTGTTTTTTTAATAAGAATTTCTCTCAAATTGTATTTGATCGGTTGTAGAACTACCACCAGCCAAGAACGTTCAGAGTTTTCTGGACAAACAAGTACAATAGATAACCGCAAATGTTGTTCTGAGCTTGCCTGCCATTGTAATCATCCCTATAGAAAACAAAGCACGACAAACCTACATAAAACGCCCATTTTGGCTTATTCACTTCAGTGTGATCTAATACATTGGTATAAAATATGCAAAACAAAATCGGGTTTTGGAAAAATTGTGGAGCTTCTTTCTGGAAATGTCCTCATTCCTCTTTAAGGACGATAGTGAATGTGCAAAGTACTAAAAGGAGGCCATGATGTGGTAACTCCTGGCTTATCCTACAAACTGGCTTATCCTGGCCGTCTGTCCTAATTTCCCACTATTTCCGGTATATCTCACTTATGTTTATACCAGGATATGCCGAGGAAAAGGGGATGCGAAAATGAAATTGGCGGCTTTATGCTTCAAGTTCAAGCCTAGATTTATCCTGGCTTATCCTAGAACCCTAGCTTTATCCGTCAAGAGGCGAAAAAAGCTGGTTTATCTTGGGAGGTCTGATCCAAGATTTACACACAAATGTCCTGGCATATCCAAGGAAATCTGGGTACATTTTTGCAAGGTGTGGTCCCTGTGCAACAGACTACGTATGACTTCATTGCCACATACAATGGGGGGGGGGTCCTAGAGCAGCACAGTTTGCTGAGGTGCGTCAAATTCACGCTTACACCACCTACCTATTATCGGTATGAGACATTCTAGCTGTGCTTGAAATTACAGATAGTGGAGGAAGAGGTAAAGTAAAGTATTCTGGTTAATTTGGTCTAAATAAGCAAGTGGGAATTACTCACTTTGGGCCTTAATACACATCCAAGAAATTCCAATTTAGAAACTGTCTATACACATCAGACATACCATTAATGGCAACTCGTTCATCACAGCTTTTATGCTATTTTCCAAATTAATTGGCATATTTTGAAGCCTGCCTAGGCTGGTGATCATAACACATACTGGTGTTTACAAAATGGGGCAAATTCTGCACAGTGATATTTTTGTGAGGATTTATTTTTCACAATTTTAACTTTTATTATTATTAACCGGAGTTTCAAACATTCTCCCACATGGGGGGAAAATATTTCCACAGACTTATATTCACGCTCCACTATCTGGTGTGTGGAAAAATGTGAAAGTAAATAATTAAAAAACCCACCAAATTACCCTGCCAATATTTTATGAGGTTTAACCATGCTTAAAATAATCTATTGAATATTTCAAACTGTTATCACTTTTTACTTCCAACAATGGCATGCTCCAACCATCAACTTCAAGTGCCACCACAACAAACCAACAAGACCATTTCCTTATATTTTCACACACAAGCAAGTAGAAAAGTCACACCAACTTCTTGCCCCATGCAGTTGCCTTTGTATAAAACCCTAATACCTCTTAACCATTTGCCGAACATTTTACACAAACAGCCACCAATGTAAAAGATTGCCAGCTCTGATAACCCTCGTCACAATATGTTGAAGGCAGAACACTTGAGTTGTATATAATGTATCAATTATGTTTCACAAATTTAAAAAAAAACTTTTATTAACACGGTAGTTTCAACATGCTACCACATGGGGGGAAAATATTTCCACAGACTTATATTCACGCTCCACTTCTGGTGTGTGAAAAATGTGAAAGAGTAAATAATTAAAAAAAACACCAAATACCCTGCACAATATGTTATTGAGGTTTAACCATGCTTAAAAAGCTAGTGACTAATTCAAAAACGTTATCTTTTTACTTCACAATGGCATGCTCCCCCAACCATCAACTTTCAAGTGCCTCCACAACAACAAGACATTTTCTTATATTTCACCACAAGCACCGTAGAAAAGTCACACCACTTCTTTTGCCCATGCAGTTGCCTTTTGTATAAAACCCTAAATACACCTCTTAACCATTTGCAGACATTTACAGCCCCCAATTGTTAAAAGATTGACAGCTTGATAACCCTCGTCCACAATATTGTTGAAGGGCACGAGAAAACTTGAGTGTATATGAAATGTAATCAATATCCCAATCGGGCTGACATATTCTATTTATTGCCATGTTATCAACCTCCACAATCTCTATAGCAGTTATTGCATCAAGCGGAATCAGGTGTGCAGGCCACACCGTATTGAGAGACATTGCGTGACAGGCTGCTTCACCACCTGTGTGATGGGGAAAAAGAGAGGAGTGCTAGCTCACAGGTATGGGTA
Source organism: Ophioderma brevispina (assembly GCA_023653785.1). Taxonomy (NCBI): domain Eukaryota; kingdom Metazoa; phylum Echinodermata; class Ophiuroidea; order Amphilepidida; family Ophiodermatidae; genus Ophioderma; species Ophioderma brevispina. Next base: position 95,483 of record JAMKCH010001002.1, on the reverse strand, counting down.
ACATGGCAATACCCCCCCTTTATGAATAAGCTTAAGTCACAAATGATGTCAATTTCAATGGAGTGTAAACTAAACAATAGCCAGGCGTGTGTACTTAGATTTAAGTGTATCTGATCAACAAAACACAATAATGTGAACTAAACAAATGACTCCAATCCCCCCCCCTATAGCAAGTTTGCAGATTGAAATCTTCAAAAGGAATAATCTCAGTGACAGGAGCTAAGCCCTTAGAACCCCAAACAAAAAAGGATGCACCCGTATGCAACCTTCATGCATGCATGCGTACACAAGCGCGCGCGAGCACACCAAACAAAACCAAACACACAGGATCAGGTTCAACATTCCAATGAAATGAAAAGCCAAAACTTGTACCCAGCAGTTGTAAAATTATTTTTAGCACAGAAAAGAAAAAACTCTTTAATAAGGCAGAATTAATTTTTTTTTGACTGGAAATATTTTAAAAAGTGGACAATTCTTTCCATCACAAATTACCATGACAGATGGGGGCATTTCAAAAAACAGGTTAGATGGGCGGAGGATATTGCCATTTTTTTGCACAAAGGATCTCCCCAGAACCTTTGAGGGCACAATCCCTCAAAAATCTGGACCCAAAATGCAAATGTATTTCATTTTTTGTTTAAAGTTTGCCGCCAGGGGAAGCAACTGCAACCCCAATGTAGGTTTGATGCGACAAGGTGTTGGGATTTATAATTGCACCCCGGTCACCCCAGTCGACCACTGCCCCCTAATTGTATATTTCAACTTTGTCACTGTTATTACAAAATTTCCAGGAATAATATTATCATTATATTCTGAAAAAATACAAGGCAAATGATTATGTATCTGAACATTTAACAATTCGCAATACTATATAAAAAATAGGCTATTAAATCTTCGAACTGATATCACTGCCATCCAATAATGATTCAGTTATACAGGTTTCGCTGTATTTGTTGCACTTAATTTTGCCCTTGGAGCTTTGGGACTATGGAACTCTTACATTATGGAAACATTTTCAAATAATAATTTAAGCCCTATCATATTAATTTAATGCTGTCTGTCTGGAACCAAAATACATCATTTGAAATCATTATGCTCTTCCTTTGGCATATTAGCCGAGCCAATTATGCTTCAATTTGCTAATATCAGAACCCAAAATTGGAAGCAACATTTTGATTTTAACATATCATAAACATTACGAAGAGTGTATGGTCATTAGTGCATATTGTTAGCCAACATGATAGATTTGCCCACATATTAATAGTGTTTCCTTGCACAAATCCAAATTAAAGCATCTCAAGGTTTTACGTGTCATGTCTTATGCAATAAGACATTTGAACATCAAATTATTTTGTCCCTTGCGTGCATCCAAATTAAAACCTGTCTCATTTCATCGCATCAAGGCTGGCAGACGAGAGTGAAATTGACGCGTGCATTGATGAAATTTACCGTCAGTTGGAAAAGCTAAACCCAACAAGCTTGTGTAAAAGATGCTGAAAGCTTCCCGAGGCAAAAAGCTGGCACTAATCCGTCGCTCTCGGCAGATAGATCCGTAAAGGGCCCCAATGAATTCAGGAAAATGTGCCTAAATAAACGTGAGCATTATCAGCTAAAGGAAGAGTGGAGCGTAGTTGGAGGAAATGCCTTTTGTTGAATTGAAATTGTGCTGATATAGCTGTACCATGCCTCCAGGGGCACCATTATAGAGCGGCGGCCATTTTGGCTTGTCCCATGGTGACCATCACCTATGTGGCTGCTTTTGTTGCCAGTGCATCTATTCAATTGACACGCGTCCCGTCAGTAATCCAAAGCCTTTATCGCATCACGTCAGTGAGAAAATCCCTCCCCGTTAAGGATTTCCCATAAAGCAAGGTGTCAAAAGGTCGCCCCTTCCCCTGTTGTGTTGTCAAACTTTGCAAGCTGCTCGAATCAATAAATATGTTCTCTCCAGCGCTTGCACAAAACAACAATTCAAACAGCCGGGCATAGCACCTCAAATTTTATGAGTGTCTCTCAGGGGAGATTGCAGGCTTAGCCTTAGCTACTAAAATATACATGCAGGAGTAACTCCTAAACCACATCTCTATTAAAATGGATTAATAGCAAAGCTTTGTCATCAAGCCAAGTGCTAACCCTGGTGTGCCATTACTCTAATTGACACATACATCATGATTAGACCAGTAACAATCGCCTTTAATCCGTAGGCTCCAAGTTCACGAAAACATTTCGGCTGTACCGAACTCTCACATTGTATTGCAACTCTCACAACACAACTTCAGCTATACAGACTTCAACATATTTTTTTTGGGGGGGGAGATGGCAGTTATGTGGTTGAACTAGAAAATCTATAAGTGATATTTCTCACCTAATAATAATCTGTATGAATTTAATATTATATATTTTTGTTTGTATGTTTTATTACTTGTTTGTTTCTCTATTACCATTAACAGTCAAGCTTTATGACTACATTATTAATGGCTACATCCAATAGCTCATTTGAAAGGACATTTGTACAATTAAAGGTGTGCTTGATATATGTAAATCACAAAATTTGGTAATATTTTGTAACATTGACTGGTGATGATTAAGTTCACTTGATTCACCAATATAAACGTTTGATTTTGATCCTTAACTTTGGTGCAAACATGAAGGGGAGGTGGTTAACTTCTGTTATTTGAACCTCAACACTGAACTCATTGTGATGCAAACCGGTAAATCTTCACTCTCATCTCCCAATATTTCAATCCTGGGGAAATTGCTTGAATTCAATTTCATGTTGATATCTTTTGAACTGATACATGCAAATCTAATGGCATACGGGCATTACATTAGTCTTTCCTGTATTTTCCATACTGTTACAAAAATTTGGAATCATAACGGTAAACATTTTAATGTCCTTGTCCAATTTTTGCAATAATTCTATCTATAGGAAATGTTTTTTTAAACTGACCAAAATTATAGATAAAGGTCCTACCATGCTTCTACATCCCCAAATATAAAATTACATTGAAGTACAAAATGCCGGTAATACATCACTAGTCAATTCAAGATCACTGTTCAATTCATAATTTTGGTATTAGACAGTCTTTACATGAAATAATATATAGTTTTAGTTTTGTTCTGCTTGTTTTGACTTGCTCTGTACGCAACCTGCTGATGTAACCAAGTAATAATGCCAAGTTTTGTGCAATACAATTCAAAATTCCATCCAACATTACACAATTCCGGAATTTCAATTCTTGGGTATTCTTTATTAAGGACATATGTCAGATTTCTGTCAAGCTCATTTGACTTACATACATAAATACATATGTACATACATCACGAATTCCCCACAAATAATACAATTTGATGTAAAAATTAACAAAATAGAGGCATTTTAATTTTTGCTTTTTTGACATACGAAAAAACGGGCAGATTTTTTCTCCACGGCTTCATTGTTCAAAAGCTCCCAATTTTGCTTTCCTCGTTACGTCAAAGTTATGACCAAAACATCGTGTTGGACTCAACTTGTTATTGCTGACCCTGTCAATATTGATGGATTAATGAAAGTAATAACAAAATTAGAAAAATTTTTTGATTTTGTCCTTTTTTAAATATTGTTTCATTTCGTTGTGTTTTTAATTTTATTAATGGCAACACTGCGATATGATGGTCACCACGTAAATTATGGATGGTCATATCAGCTCTTTGACGCACCATTTGCCTGCGATGTGGATTTTGTCCGGATCGTTTTCGAGTTAGCTATTGCTGAAAATTTAGGTCACAATATTTAACTTGTGGACAATTTTTCAACTTATTTTTGATTATATGTACTCTATGTTTACTTAAGCTTTCTCATCCATACAATTTTCCAATATTCATATCATGACATCTTTCCTTTAAAAGGACAAAAGATTTCTCTCTAAAAATGCAAAATTTTCCCAGGGAACGTGGTTCCCAAGTTGCCGCACCCTTTCCAGGCATGTTTGTAACTTGCACTTGCCAAGTTTTTCACCTATAATACCAATCTAGAGCCAATCCAAACGGACTAGAGACCAACACTGGTATTTTGAAGTTACCCCTTAAAATTAATACTTGACAATAGCACAGCGATATTTGAATAGGCCTACTTTCATGACTTTCCCCCTCCGCAGAATGCTGCCAGGATTTACACAGGATTAGATATCTGAAATTTCATTATGAATAGCCTGTCAAAGCCATGCTATTCTTATGCCCACATTTCCTCCATTAATCATTACTGCACCTATAATATATGCCATGCCCTACTTTCCTTCCAGCCCCCTTATAATTGCTTCTCTATCATAAAATTTCAAGCACATCCATTCTCATGCAAATTAGATGCATTTAATTGGATACCCCCTTTGTAAGTCGCCCTATTTCCTGCTTCGCCTAAATATTATACAACTTGCCAAATCCCATTGGCCTGATTTCCGTGGTAAATTGTTAAGTACTTTCAGCAAGAGATTCTAATTAGAGTGTTCAATGACCCAATCTGATTACCGTAAATGTCGAACACTTTGGCGGATGCATTTTCTGAGAAAGGGCGTCTTTCACAACTTTTCATTAACCACTCTGCAGAATGTGCTTCCATTTTACAAGGCGTTGCATGTTGTTGCATTACAGTAGGTTTTGACCAACTGCCATAATAAAGCACAAATTAATGTATGCAAACATGTCCATGTCTGAGTATATGAGCAAATTTGTTAAGATGAAAACAATACGGTTAGACCCTGGCTACTATGCTTAATCATGTACAACAAACTATGCACTGTTGACTGCTATGTAATACTCATCTGACGCCATTCAATTCCTTACAATCCAATCTACTATGAAAGAGACTGTATTCTATCAATTACCGAGAGGTTTTTCAACACCAAATAGACTCCCTACCGCCTGGTGAAGTGCAAATGATGCCCTGGTCTGCCTTTACAACATCAATGGCGTGCCCGTGCAACATCCATGAGGATCAATACTTCATGGATTTCCTCTGCAAGCTTTGTAGAAATTCCCAAACCCTTGCTTGCGCTATACCAACATTGCAAAGCACATTAACTTGCATAACCTGCCCGTCTCATGCAGAATACCTCGTCTTAATTTCATCTTACATTGCTGCCAACTTAACCTGTACAACCCTCTCCAACTTCCAACAAATTAGCATCAATTTCAAACAAATGATCAAAGGCGAATATTTGATTAATGCGCCCTTATGGGAGCCGATTGATATCCCGTAAGGCAATTACAGGAATAAATGTTTCAATTCCTCGCCCGCATTGTATTTCATCGCAAACGCTATAGCATACGTCGTGAATCGCGGGGCAAGACTTTGACCAAGCCTAATTTTACTGAAGTGACCTGCTTCTGCATAACAGAGTGGCTCTCCTTCTAGCAGAGATATCCGGCTTCACAAAACTCCTTGCCTCAATCTTTTCCACCGCGCGTCCATTTGCACGGCTGCACCTTGACTTTGCCATAGTAGACTTGCCAGGCAAGTTAGGTTAGCCGAGAGTCCAGGTTATTGATTTGATTTGCTCCAATTTTGTACCTCTTAAGACGAGAGCAGGTCAGTCGGATAATGTAAACTGTCTGAATATATCACCGCCGTGTTGGGGTGCTGAACCACGCCATGTTTAGTTTACAAATTCATTATATTTTTTTTTTTAATACGATAGAACTAAACCAATTGTGTGTGAAGAATTACAATTTATTTAAGCTGTAAGGTTTTTTCATCCAACTGCTTGCAGAACATAATTTGCAACCTTGGAAGTTTTGGCTGAGTCTCCTCCAATCAAAAAGTTACGCTTATAACAAGAGAATTTCATGGGAGAACACACCAATTTGATACCCAGACCCCACGTAACAGCTGAGGGGAAGGGCAAACCCTGCTATTTTGGATACAGACGAAAGACAAACAGAGCAAGAGGATGTGCTGTGTCTGTATTCTCTGTTAGCCCTGTGAAACTGATTAAAGTGCATGTGAGTGTCACTAAGTGTGCCTTGCATCTAGGAGTCATGTATGACTCCGAGGCACATCTTGCTTATTGACAGTAATAGGGTGCTGCTATCTGTATATGTATCACACAATAGGGATACTATTCAATGTTGCGGAGTCCCTTTCAGAGTAGTCGTGAAGTAAAATCAAACACACGGGAATACATGCACATGCCCCTGTGCAGGAATGCATGTGTGCATATGCACACACACACAGAACACCAAACATATTTAACTACCCAAACATGGACATTCAATTGTATAATATTAAACTTGAAATTTTGCCATCTACCCTACGATTACCCTACCAATCTGTGTGTACATGCTCTTGTACACATTTCTGTGGCCATTTGTCCCTTATTGCACCTACTGATATGTGCGCAGTATCCTTTTGCAGGTATGTCCACAACTCTGTTTAGAATTGGTGTTTGTTTGACAGCAATTACGTACACGGACACACTCAGAGACCAATGGTGGACTGATAGAAGCTGCAAAATATAGGGAGAACAAGCTCGAAATTCAGTATTGAGGTTTGGGATCAAGTTCAAAATTTAGGGAGTAGAGGGATTTTAGGAGGGCATGTGTGCTCCCCCCCCACCCACACCCACTTCTGCCACTCATGTCAGACACACCAACACTGACATGAGCACATATTTGAATAATTGACATAAGTCCTACACAAATAACTGTAAAAACAAGGTCCAACCTAAATCAAAATGTCACTGGCAAAACAAAGACAAGTTACTTCCACATTGGGGACATGGGATAGGTCCACCTGAAGCCCCTTATTTATCTCAGATTATGAACAACTCGGATGTCCACTATCACACCTGCATTCGGATATGTCAATGCACTTGCAACCACAATTAATACTATTCACTAACCCTAACCCGGACCGGTCGTTTTGCCGACCTACTGGCCCAAATGCATCGAGGGGCAATCTATTTTGAATTTTTTAAAACGGCCCAGATGCAACGAGAGCCAAATTTTGCATCTCGGCCGTTTCATTGCATCTCGGCGTTTTTCCCGCACAGGAATAAGTAGCGTAAAGTCAATAACGGCCCCAGATGCAACGAAAAACATCGTTTCATTTTTCCCGGAATACGGCCCAAATGCAATGAAACAACGTCGCGTCATTTTCCCGGAAGACGGCCCAGATGCAACGAAAACATCGGCCATTTTCCGGAAAGAACTCCCAGGATGCAACAAGAAACATCGCGTGCGAATGCAATAAAAACAGGGATTAATAAATAAATAAATAAATAAATATGGATGCGTACTGCCCCTGACTGCATGAAATGTGTAGCTTATATTTCGCCAGTCGTGAGTGGCGCTATTACGCTACAGATAGTCGTGCGTGGCGCTATATGCTACGTCATGCCCGGTTTCGTCATGAATACGTTTATGCATAATTCAAAAAATAGCTTATGAAATGTGGCGCTATCACCATCGAATTCAAAATTGTTCTATGGGCATTTTGTACACAGGGTCACCCGCCTGATAAAAGCATTGCGCCTTCGCGGGCACACCGTCCGCAATGCCGTGAAAAGATCGCATCATTTCCCGGGAATGACGCCCAAATGCAACGAGTACATCTCGTCATTTTCGTAAGACGGCCCACCAATGCACGAGGAACATCGCGTCATTTTCCTTCCGTACAGACGCCCAAATGCAACGAGAACACATTGCGTCATTTTCCGTAAAGACGGCCCAAATGCAACGAGGAACCCTGCGTCATTTACCGTAAGACGGCCCAGATGCAATGATGGGCCAATGAGAGTCATTTGCGCGACCAAAAAACGTTGTTGACGGCCGAGATTGCAACGAAAACAATTTTCCGACCGGTACCGCACGTTTTCGTTGGCTCTCATTGGCTCTCGGCCGTTTTAGGGGTTAACTAATGCACACACGGACAATAGTGACCCCACTAACTCTAATTAGATCTTGATTAATAACGAGATACAAAGTGAAATTCACATTGCCTTGTCACTTACAATGAAACCACAACAATTAGCTAACTTTGGGGATATGGTTGTCCAAGTTAAAAATTCATAAAAACCAAAATTTAAATTGGAAGTACAGCTTAAACACAAAAAGGTAATACACAAACACTCCCCATAATAATGGATAATTGGCCCAGTATCCATGAAAATCACCCAATATGAAATGGCGGATAATCCACCTGAAATTAGCCATAAAAGCCTAGGCAAGTTATACTCTAAACCAACAGATAGAAACTGACTTCTGCCAATTAGCTTTATATCAGTGATTACAGACCAGCATCATAAAAAGAAATTTTGGGGAGGCAAATAAAAAAGTACTTGAACTCACTAATATTTTGAAAAAAATTGGTGTGAGAAAATGACAGACACTTCATACGACTGCAAAATACTGTAGGGAAAAGGACCTGACAAAATGGACACCAAAACATACTTTGACTGATAACTTTAAAGAAAATTGTTTTATCTTGTTTAAACTGTAACAAAAACTGGTAAAAAACTAGGTAAACAAGTACATTGCTCCTATCATTTGAACCCAAAATTGGAGCAGCATGGATGAATTACCAGTTGAGCAATAAATACAAAGTATAACAATATCAATATTGAGTATTTTGAGAACAGGGACTAGGCCTTAAGGTGTATGAAAAGGTTAAGGCATAAAAACCTTGCAGCCACTTGTATGCAAAATTGAGTATCTGGCAAAATGCAAGAGCGGGGCCCCCAAATACTAGAGAGTTCTGTCAGAAACAATTGAGCGAGGTACCAACAGAGCACCCCCATAATAACTCACATCTGCCCTTGTTGTGCTTTTACCCTGCATCAATTCTTGTACCATAACTCATCAATAACCCTACCAGCTACAAATCCTGCCTATAACTCATCCCTTCCATAACCTCCGCCACCCCACCACGCCGCGCGCCCCCATATGTGATTACGGTCGATCTGGCCGTATTTTGCTACCTAAACTCATCAGACACACCATACACGTTTTTTTTTTTTTTTTTTCGTGAAAAACACATGAATATTCCATGCCGCATTGCAGAATATTCAGCCCAATTCACAGCGCTTTTCACCACCTGACTCGGCCCAGGCAAATGTGTATACCTGGGACGACGGGCCTAGCCGGTGGGCACTATTACATGGCCCGGATTGCCGGGGCCGGTATTGGGCTGCAAAAGTGTCATTAATAAGTACTTGTTGGCACAAAGGTGTGGGGATACAGGGAAGGAACAAGGAAGACCTTCGATCGTTTTAAGCTGCAGGACATGACAATGCATACACTCTCAGATGCTCTGAATAACAAACCTGCGCAATCTGTACACGGACAAGCATGCACGGGGATCTTATCTCCCACTTCACACATAACTCATGTCCTACAAACATCAACCAAGAGTGCTTTAAGTTACAAAAGATTAGAATTGTAATTTTGTGTTCATTGTTGGCTGTAAGCAAACATGAACCAAGTGGCTTTAAATTTTTGTGTTAGAAGAGAATTTGGCTGAATAATGGTAAGAGAGCCTCTAGAATTAGCCATTTTCCGTACTTGTTTGTCAACCACTCTGGTTTACATGTAAACCTTGGAATTTACCGATGCACAAACATGACTTTACTAAGAGGCCATTTAGGGACGATTGTCTATCATTAGACATGGGAGGACATAAGGAAGAAAATCTACATAGATTTTTGTGTAAAAGGACAAATAACAAATCTCTTTTGTGTCCAGAGGAAATGAAAGGGCACTGACTACACCTGCCGACCGCGCCCTGGAAAAGAACACTATGATTTCTTTTTATGTCAGTCTTACTTGTACCATCAAGAAACTTTAGATGTGTATCGATAAAAAAATATTGAGAGCAGCAGCACCCAAGCCCTCATTAAATGGCAACCCCAATTAATCAAAATAGGGGTACTACAAGCTGCAAACTGATTTTAGTGATTTCATATGGGATGGCCAGAGGTGGTCCCATTGCCTAATTTCACACAAACCTCATTAATGTTGCACATCTTTAAATTTCATACAACAAAATTAAGCTAGAATTCTGCGGTCTGGCTTCTTGCACTCGCATATTTTCAAAGAATATAAGCTATGGGCAACCCAGCAGATCTACAGTGCCTCACATGACCTTTGACCTCATCAACAAATAGGGCTCCCATATTGCACTTTTGACTCAAGTTGAACTTTCAACTTCAATGTAGGTTCAAATTTACATTTAAGCCTATTTTTCAACTTGAACTCACATGACCGTTGACCTTGGCGATGACCTTTGACTTCATCAACATGAGGGATCCATGGTGCCACTTATGACAAAAGTTTGTTCCAATTGAACTTTTCAATTGAGGTAAAAAAAAAACAACTCTATGAGTGAAGGATGAACTCTCCAATGATTTTAGAACAAGAAAATACTGCTTAACACATTTCAACTTCATTTCCCTTCCTCTGCAGAGTGATTTGATGTAATATGGTCATGGCACCACTAAATTCAGGTGGCAGTTTCAAATCGTGGCACAATTACCATGGCGGTGAAATAGCGGTACAACTGATGTACACCGAAAAGCTGCATCCACTCAGTAGCATCACTGCTCAGAGAAATATAGCATAAATATTTTTACCGATTTTTGTGGTTATGTGATAAACCAATGCAATGTGAAATTTTAGTGTATCTTGTGACCCCTACATGTATCCAAGATCCAAGGTATTCCGCCTGTGGAGCCTCGAGGTGAGCTTTGAACATTACTTCTTAAACACAACCCCCTCAGGATAAGATCAGTTTTTTTGACATGGCCCACATTTTTAGATGTAATTTGATGAAGTCACCATGCGATTACTTTTTTGATGCTAACTAAACTCTTGTTTTGGCGTTAGTTGACATAATGCATCTGGGTGTAGCTACCTGTGTATATAGTGGCATGTCTTTCATTTGTATTGCTGTCAACTACGTGTATTGTGGAAAGTGTTTTGTGTACATTACTTGCACACTTCTGTTAATGTCCAGGCATTCCTGTGAAGCAATGTAATTAGACATTGGACAGGCCTGCCGGAAAAAGTGGGGAATTTGGGAATGACATTCCTGGAACTTTGTTTGTTCTTTAAAAAAGGAAATACGTAAGAATTAAAGCGAAATTTTGAAATTTTACAGAGGGAAATTTTGCAATCTGGAGGGAAATTTGGATTGTATTCCTGGGAACCGTTGCATTCTTTTAACCCTCACCACGTGGAAGTGGTACTGTATTTACTATCAGTGCCCCGGGTGCATTAATTCGTCTTTTTAGGGGGGATTATGAAAAACCCCAAAGTCAAATGTGGGAATTTACACACATAAGCCTAAAAAGCAGTTTATTTGAATCAAAAGCATCAATATAACCATGTTTTTGTTTGCTTTGTTTTATTTATTTGGCCAAATAGAGTTGTAAAATGTGCATTCCAAAGGGGCACTTACAGAGTAGAGTCACTTCTGATATTCTGTAGGTTGCGCTTATTACTGGAGGGGCACTAATACGGTCGAATACGGTATTTGTGACTTGGAATGTGGAATCCTTTTGTTCGTGGATCTATCGAACAAAAGAACTCCACATCTCGTATTCACACACACACACACACATCGCATACTCGCATCTCAACTTGCTATTGTGAAGCTCTGAACTAAAGCTTTATAATGTCTACTTAATCAAGGCACTGTAATTTTGAAGGCGATTGCATCCAATCAGAATTGTACTAGTCAGAACATTTTTGCGGAGATTTTGGTTACTGAAACTAAATTGCATTTTCGTAAGTCAAAATTTAACATTTTTAATTAAGAGCCTGCATAATTTGGCACTACCTACTGGCAGCCATATTGGATGGGAGCAGTTAGTGTTATTGTTTTGTTTTAAAGCACAGAAACACAATATTCAACCTATCTTAACTCCTAAAAACAATATCAGCAGCAGATGTTAACCAAATTTTTCCACATTTTTTGTCCGAAACTACGCTTAACCCTAACCCTTGAAAATTACTGAAAAGTACAAATGTTCACACAATGAATACTAAACATTTGGCAATTTCAAACTGCTTTGCTTGTTATGAAATTCATAATTTGATCTACAGCCTTGTCTTTTAAAAATGCCTACTGTGCTAAAAAAAGCACTTCTGAAGAGAGTCAGGTGTCTGTAGGTGTGCATTTTGTATACATCAAATTGTGTATTATTTTTACCAATTTAGATGTGCTGAAATCGCACACGGCTCAAGAACATTTTAGGTGTGTGATGTGTGCGTGCGCACTCCCACGCCTCAAAAATCCGAGGCCTGGATCTTCATTACATAGGCTCCGATTGCAGATGCTGCTTGATGCAGGAAAATGAAAGTAGACTTAGCCGTAATCTCATTCACAACACAAATCCCTCTCCCATGAGAACAAACCTTAAAATTGGGCCAACATGATGTCAACACCACGGCATACTTACATTAATGTATGATAATCCACGCTGTTGGTCAAACTGTGATTTCCAATTTACTGATCCACTTAAAGCTGGCGACCTGATAAGCCGAGTGCTATCACGTCCGATGGGCTAATGCTATTCACTTGATTACACGCTTGCAAATTAACACAATACATTTTTAATTGAATTCCAACGAGATGTGACACCGACAAGGTCAGGTTCCACTTACCTTGTAATGGTATATGCTGTAAACAGGTCCCAAACAAAGTCATAAACAACTCACAACAACACAAACTGGTCCCAAACATAACAACTCACAACAACAAAGATTGAGTGACACAAGCAAATCTTATTACTACAAAATATACTGACAATAAGTGATTTTTGACCATAATTCAGAAAGGTTTGGTTGAGGTACTACAGGGTTTCATGAATTGCATTTACCAAATTCATTTCTTCTCATAGTGATGATTTTGATTTTTTTTTTAAATTTTAATTTCTTTTTTTTTAGTCACCAGTAAAATCCCAAATTGTTCAAATGCCTCAAATACATATGTTGCATTATACAGAAAGCTGGTAGCATTTTATCCAAAATAAACCATTTGGGTTTTGCTTTCTGCCAGCATGGACTGAATATGGTTCAATTTGCTTTACTTTGTTTACACTGTGCTTCAGTAAAGTGGTACCACAGAAAATCATTTGCAAGAAGTGGTATTTAGTTATTCCATTTCCAATCTGTTGGATTTCCAATATCATCATCAGTTAGATCACACTCCATCGATACAAGATTTTGACAGCACTACAAAGTACCTCCATTTGTTAGTTCCGATCTGCATAGTGTTTTTGTTTGATTATACTTCATTTTTAGCACCGAAAAACTTGTTCTTTTCAGTTACCAAAATTCTTTGAGCAATCAGGGAGACTGTAAATTACACACACATGGTAAAAGGAGACTCAAATGAAAATTTGAATTTGGAATTCAAGCTTTGGCAGATGTTGGTGTCTCATATAAGTAGAGAAAAATTATGCATTGTAATCATAATCATGCTATGCACCTTTAATTGCCCAATTTAACAACACACAGGGTGATACAATAACTTATTTCTACAGAAACAAATTGCTGCTAATTGCTGAAGAGCCCCATTTCTTGCAAATGACCAATTTCACTAATCTCACAATTTGTGATGTACTTTATAACTTTGGACTTGGGGTAAGGTGCGGCTACTTGTTGTCACAAATTGTACACTGGAAAAACTCATGAACATAAATTGTTTTTGAAAAATACTTGTTAGATAATGAACTTGACCTGGAATCTACCAACTGCGACCCGACCTTTCAAATGCAAGCCTTTTGCATTACCTAACCAAAAATATAAATATATAGACATACAAAGAAAGGCCTATACACAGTAAGAAATGGTGCACTATCACCCCCTTGTCTGAAGTCAATGGAATAATAAACATTTTTTTCTATTCCTCGAATTTTCCTGGGCAGTTACGCTGTGCTGTAATCCTCATCTTGATTGAATAGAATACTCAAGATTCAGCATGGTACCACTTCAAGGGGCCCCAATTACACACTACTTATTGTTTCTAGCAGGCCACCCCAACTATTTATTCCAAAATTTCATTTGAATCATACATTTGAATGAGCAGTAATTGTGTATTACAACAGTCCATAGAGTACTGTACCACTACTTTCTGTTTGTAAACACACCATATTTTAGCCTGGAGCATATAATGGAAGAAAGTCAGTCAAAATATTTTGCAGATGATATGAGGAAAATACAAGCTTTCTAATGGTATCAAAAATCTCAGGTTTGATGGAGTGAAAGGTGGGATCTTTAACTAGTCAGCTCACTTTCAAACAGCACTTTTTGGGGTGGGGTAATATAGTTGGATTTAAAGCGGCACTGGCACATTTCACAAAATATGAAATTTCTTCAATTTGCTCTCAAATGATAGTCTAGGCCATGGAAGAATAGAGATACGTTTTCACATAAAAAATAACTACTCAAAATCAGTAGGACGTTAAAAGAGGTTAAAGAACCCACGTAATTTGTAAGCTAACTTTTAAGCTTTCGATAACTTTAATCAACAAATGTGTCTATTACATAGAATATCATAGACTCGTACTCATTGTCGCCGGCAACATAATTATAAAATCGTTCTGTTAACAAATAAGGATGCTGATTTTGGTCTTAGCATTTAAGAAGCTTGGCTAATGTATTGATAAAGCTTACAATCCATGCAACAAATATCAATTTTGAAAAAATATTGAGGGCGCACTCTATTTCAAATGTGCCAGTGCTCTTTAAATATCAACCAATAGACCATATCATATAGCCATGGCACCACCTGGATTTTATATAAACAAACCAAAACAAACTAAACCATTATCCCTGGTTCAGAAAACACTGCTCATCACACAGCAGGTTTAATGGGAAGAGTGCAACAAAGCAAATGAAGAAAGAAAGCAGCCGGAATTCTCCACGGTTTGAGATTTAAACTTTTTTTTCAAGGGTTCATAATGTAATATGTTGGTAATTTTCCCATTCATCATAATGCATCAGGACTTTTGCTGGTTCTCAATGAACTTGGGACTCGCCTAACATGGAAAAACTTTTGAGAAGTCATTTTCGACTCTCAAGAGTTCTTCCATTTCACAGGGGCCAAGCTTATTTGGAAACCAGCGAAAGCATTGTGGTGACTGAAAATTACCCACAGTGCATTGCTAAGTGGCCCAATGACAGGCATGCATAGACGGTTAAAATTTCACCAGCATTGATCATGTTAAGAGGGTCGCGCGTGCCAATTGTGTAAACCACTTATTTTCAATCTGAATAAATCCCATCTCTCATAGTTGGCGCAGTTCACGCTTCATAGAAAAACGTTTTACACAATTTGGCACCTCCTCCAGTGATGTAATCCGCTGCCAAAACTGCAATACACATGCGTACCATGTCATCAGGTCATTTTTGCAATGGCATTGTGGGAGTGGGGAATCATATCAGTCACAGTCAACTTGGGTGTCCTGTTCTCAAAAATAGGTAAATGAAAGGAGTACCTTTTGACCTTTAGTCATGTCTTTGTTTATTTCTTAAAGTATACACAACACATTATTAAAGGTCAATTGTCACTAATTTTGTTTTGTTTTTGTTTTGATTTCCAACAATTTGAGCATGACAAGAGAAGCTATTGCAACACACACCCCTGAGGTCTTTCTGCAAATATGGTCAACACTTTGGTAATAATAACGAATTGGTTAGGGGCCAAAACACAATTTCCATAGGTAATTTCAAGGTAGATTTTGTTTTTTCCCAAATTTTTGAACCAATATATAGCTTAAAGTCAAAACAGTTTGTTTTTTAGAAGGTGTGTTAAGACCAGAGGTTCATGGTAAATTTCCATTCTCAAGTTATTTGAGCATGGGTACAAAAACCCTCAAATGTCTTCTGGTTCAACTTTTCAATATAATAGTTTTGGGACCCTTTTACAATTGTTCAAGTTGTCTGCACTGTCTGGGAAATCTGGAATTACGAAGCTGTCCTTGGGATTAAGGTGTATTCATATTTTTTTTCTTTCCATTTTAATCTTACTGGGGGAAAGGAGTGGAATAGTAACCAATGTTATTGACAGTTACTTTATTTCTAAAGGAGCAAGCTGCGGAATAAAATACAACAAAACAGCACAATACTGAGCCAGGAATCACAGAGTCGTAGAAATTGTTGCTTAATCCACTCGCTTGATTGACAGCTGAATAGGCAACAATAAAATAGGGGAATAAAATACCGTATTGATATCATACAAAATTAAATAAACGCTAACAACATGTAGGGTTGTGTCAGAAAATGCTCAATATATATTAGCTGCTGTTCGGAATACATTAGTAGTAATTAAAACATCAACCAGTTCTCTACAAACATATGCCAGGTGTGAAATGTTTTGAAAAAATGGCAAGCGTTTAAAAAATTATGTACAAATCAACATAATATTACATATGTGTACGGATGTAATATTATGCCAAGTCCAAAATGGCTAACAACATATACATCATATTATTCACTCGGTAGCAATAACAATCGTGACACACATGAGTTGCTTGCCAAACAAGGCATACCATACCATCGTGTGGCCTTTACTACCACTGTATCAATACACACAAAATGCACATGTGTGCAGAGAAAATACTAGTATAGTATACAGAGTCTATGCTACAGTGGCCGTCTATAGAGACATGCACAAAAACTGAGTTTGCTTCGATGGGAATTTTCCCATCGGATCCCTGCATTTGGATTTTTCTCGCAGACGTGACAAACACAAGAACTGGTTGAGGTTTGACATTTTTAAGCAGCCGGCGTAAATTGAAAAATGAGATATTCATCAAGACTTACCGGTCCGTCGTCCTCACTTTCGCTATCGCACTGCAAATAAGAGCACACAGAGAAACAGATAGGTACATGCACAATGGCAAACTCATGAATTATGCATGAGGCACTCATGAATCATGCATCGTCAGTGCTACTATGGCCTTATTGGTAGCATAACTCTTCCTCTCTTTGGCTATGGCAATATTTACACTGTCCTCCACAGTGACAGTTTCAAGTGAGCTGTGAATTGTGAGGGAAAGCCGGCGATATTTCCTAAGATATTAACAAATACTGGGGCTATTCACATGGACAACTTGATGGAGTACTTGCAGTGTCACTCACAAGTCTTTGTGTAAGGTGTGTTTGCATGTATAAAGTTCGCAACAGCAATGCAATATTTTTCCAATTTCAATGCGCGCGAGAGCGAGCTCTGACCACTTCACTATTTGAGAATATCAACCCTCAAGAAAAAAGGCCATATATGTTCATGGTGGAAAATATGTATTTTACTTTAAAGTAATGGTAGGAGATGTCTAAAGAAATATGACAAAATAGACATTTTGTATTTAAAGGAGTTGGTCTATATGCATGATTCTGGCAGAATCAAAACTCAATACAATGCACACGAGGATAACGTTAATTCATACAACCCGAGAGAGAATGATTAGAGAAATGTTATGAAGGCTCAGATAAACGTTGAGCAGTACTTAAATGAAGACGAAAATACACGGTATCGAACCCGGTCCTCTCGCTAAATAGGTGTGAGATTTACCACTAGAACACAGAATACTTGTGTTTACGAGGATACCAGTGAAATGAGCTCTAATGTATTTCAGTCTTTGTTTTGGAGTTTCTAGTGGCTGTAGTAAATAGAAGGGGTTGGTCTATATGCATGGTTCTGGCAGAATCTATGAAAAATGAAACTCAATGCAATGCACACAAGGATCACGCTAATTGATATAACCCTTGAAAATTTCCTTTTTGGGGGTTACGTCCCCAAATGTGGTCAACCACACATGCTGTCCCTATGGCAAAATTTGGTATCATGTTTTTTGTTTCTACTATCCAAACAGGTAACCAATTAAACTAAAAATTTGACGTTGTGACACTGTCCTATTGGCAAGTTAAAGTACACATTTTTTGTTTCTACTATGCAAACGGATAACCAATTAAACTAAAAATTTGTAATGAAATGTTTTCTGTGATATGCTTCCATGTGAGTGGAAAAAATTTGGACCATTAATCGTGGTCGCCCACCTTTAATCAACAGGTCAATACTTCAAATTTGTTTACCACAACAATGACACTGCAATACCATTTACGCAGGGCTTCTGGAGATGGATACTTGCCTTTACTTGCTTAATCTGTAAATAATATAGGTTATTCTTTTCTTTTCTTTTTTTGGGCGGGGGAGAGAATACCATCAACGATTTGAATTAGACCTTTTTTATACTAACATTTGATGATTTCAATCAATTGTTACTTTTAAACATGATTTAAATAAACCATTGGAATCAATATGTATCAATGTGAATTGTAATATGGGAGTTGATTGTGTTCACTACAAACAAAACAAATTTTAGAACTTTATTTAAATTGTATTTATTTTTGGTTTAAATTACCAACTGTCTAACTAACAATAGATCATGTTTATGTCTGAAAAAAAAAGAAAAATACCAATATCATCAGTACAGCTAGCAACAGGAAGAACTCCAAATGGATGACCACTTCACACAGTCCAGTGGCTTCAGATTTCACACCTCTAACTACCCCCAACCCTACTGCCAGGCATTGTTAGAATTAGTGACAGTCGGCCACATACCTAAGTTGACCCCTCAAAAAAGCTCGGATTTGCCTACAATGGCTGCAATTTTCAGCTAGATATCATTGTTAGGGTTCTGCTTAAAGGAGCTTATGTAAATCAGAAGTGTCCATCACTATTTCAGGCCAAATATCTCTTTCTGCAGGGAAAAATGGCCGGTGCTTCTATTCAATAGTCCGTGCTGGGCAGAGAAATTTTGTCGGGTACCGATTTCTCACTGGGATGCTGGTCAACCCTTGTAACTTCCATGCTTGGCAGGCTGACAGTATCAAGATCTGAGAAAACCTAATATTTAAAGGTACCAGTAGCATGATAGCGAAGAAATGAGTTTCTTGATGGCGTGTTTGTACATGAAAGTATAGGCAGTTTAATTAGAGGTGTGAAACCTTCACAACTGTCTTTGAAAAAGTAGGTCAGAAATCACTGCATGAGCAGTGAAAACATATCATGTTATTTTTATGACACTGATCAGTTCTCTGTTCTCTGATTACCAAGGACAGTCTGCTTAGTAAAGGTGTTTGTTTGTCATCACTATCAAAGCTCAATCTTTACAATGCAAACAGAAATGTTGATGAATTCATTCTTTCATTGCTTGACAATACACTCCATATAAATTGCATTTAATAATATTAATAATAATATTTCTTTCTTTTATAGCCCATTACATATAAAATCCTCAATGCACTTAACAATAATATAAAAACAGTAAACTTCACAGTACATAATAATTATTCATAAGAAAAAACGTTAAAACAGGGAGGATCAGCAATTTATGCACAATGTATATCGCGCTTAAAAAGATCAAACAATTTTGTTTAAAAACACAAATGCTCAAAAAGCAAAATTAGGATTAAAAAATTTAATCAAGTTATACAATCATGACAAATTAAAAAAATCACCAAAAACCAATGATTAAAAAGATGCATTTACAGAAGACACTTAAAATGGTTGACTGAATTTGCAGATCTAATACGAGCAAGGACATTATTCCCCAAGACAGGAGCAGCATAGTGTAAAGCTCTCTCTCTCTCTCTCTCTCTCACTGTAAAACTTTGTATAGTACTTAGCAGGAACTTACAATAGATTTTGTGATGAAGAACATTTTAATTTGTTACCAATTACCCTTTCCCTCACAAGAACCAAAATAGGCTTTCAAATTTTCAGACAAACCCAAATGAAGACAATCACACTTTTTTTTTTTTAGAGCAAAAAAGAACAAAATAGACATCAACCGGAAACGATACTAAACCTACATTGGAAAGAAGTCAGGATCATAACATTTTGTTCAGATTTGAATTTGATGCGCAGGTCCACTTAAAAAAAGGACACTAAAAGGAGTTAGTAAGTTAGAACATTTTGTAAGGGGGGCTTATTCTGATAGAGGCACTTGTATCTCTGTTCTGCCATTTCAAAAAGTACACACTGCTTGTTCCTCAGAAAGTATTCCCAATGCCCTATGTGACAGAGACCTGAATATAACTGAAACAGCTTGTTGTACTGGCCTCATTACCACTGCATAATAGAAAATGTACAATTGTAATTACAGCTAAATATAGACTATTGTGCACTTCTCAACAATTGGGCATTATCAAACCACAGTCTCATTCAATGCTGCTATTTTTCACTGCATTTCCGGGTAGCAAGCAACAGCTGATAGTGTGAAGTGCCAATAACTCATTAATGCAAATAGTCAATGGTATTGTTTACAAGTATTTACTTGGGAGTTTCGGTCATACAAGACAGATTTGGGTTTACAATTAGGTCTGGTTCCTGACACAGACTATGTCCACAGATCCATTATGCTTGCTAAAATAACAAGGGCAAACGCAACACATCATCAATTGTACATATTATAACAGCCCGCCACATGTTAAGTCAAAGCATACACTTACGACACTGCCAAGTCCGTGTTAAAACAATGCAGACCGAGGCCCCATTTTAACACTTGTATTCACTGTAATTAATAACAACCACATGTTTGATTTTCTTTTTTCTTCTTCCTTTCTAAAGTCAGTCAGCTTTCTACAGTTGATTGCAAACATCTGAAACTATCACCTTGAAACTACCTACTGGTGTTAACTGTGCTAGCTACTGCTGATAGCACTCTACTGCTGATAGCACTATCTACTGCTGATAGCACTATCTACTGCTGATAGCACTATCTACTGCTGATAGCACTATCTACTGCTGATAGCACTATCTACTGCTGATAGCACTTTCTACTGCTGATAGCACTATCTGCTTGCTGATAGTACTATCTGCTTCCTGATAGCACTATCTACTGCTGATAGCAGTCTATTGCTGATAGCACTGTCTATTGCTGATAGCACTGTCTACTGCTGATAGCACTGTCTACTGCTGATAGCACTGTCTACTGCTGATAGCACTGTCTACTGCTGATAGCCCTGTCTACTGCTGATAGCCCTGTCTACTGCTGATAGCGCTATCTACTGCTGATAGTGCCATTTTACTGCAGACAGAACCAGCTACTATTGATAACACATGTGTCAAACCATGCTAAAATATACTCCTGATAACAAATGCATAAATTTCAAATTAGAAGGTGTCTACTACTAGAAACAAATGTACTAGAAATGAAATCTGTTGCTGATATTCAGACCAAGCTTTTTTTATTGAGAGTGCTGCTACAATCAAAATGCTATCCTATACTCTCTTGGGTCTTATGGTCAAATTTGATGTCAGTACTATTCCTTAAGTATTAAAACCGTTCAAAGTTGCAATAATAAACGAACCCATAGAAAAAAATCTGCACAATTTATATGGATTCAAAACAGCTGTGGGAAAGTGGTTGGCGGACTCTCAACTTCAGGTCAGATGGAGCAATATTTTACTGGTGATTTTCTGTTATGGTTAAGGGGTCTGGTAGTCATTACCGCATCTATTTCTGGATATAAATTGCCAATAATCTAGTCTACTTCTGGTTTGCCTATTACTCTCTAATCATGTACGCATCAAGGAAATACACCAGCAGAGTGGCATTAGCCACCGATACGAAGCCATTTAGCGTAATTTCATTGCCATTGCAGTAATAGATGATTCAATTAGGTGTTATTATCTAAACATTTACAAGATGTTTTTTGTCTGTACGGCAAATGTTTATTAATACATTAATCATTTTGCCAATCTTTGTTGTCAAAAGCTCCGAATGCAACAAGCCAACTACGTCGCTAATGATGATCAGATCTGTCGTGCTTAATTTATTACAGCACTCTTCTTTTAAAAATGGTCTTAAAACCACACACACCCAAATGCCAATCTTTGAGAGCTACGTTGAGTAATCAGAATTTCCTCTTATCGTGTATTAGAGTAGGAAAGCAATGTTCTTTTAGACATATCTTTGAAACATTTACCTGTTCCATCACTCTAAAACCACATGTGTAACACAGGTGTGTAAAGTATGCTTACTATGATGAAAACGATCACATAAATATCCCTGTTGTTCAAATCTTCTCAAAATTCTATCAACGCTCTGAATGACTAGATTACTAAAATTAGGTCATGTGTAACTATAATTTAAATATGGGCTGTAAAGTGCCAATTTGAAGGAATGGAAGTAAACTTGGACCAGGGGAGGAATATTAGTGTTTGTTGGCAAGGGTGTTAATAAAATTGCTGCTCCCATTCTGCCTGTCCTGACTAAGTAATATGCAATCTGCCGTCTTTAGATTGTGTTTATTAGTGATAATTTCTAGTGTGATTTGCCAAGGAGCGAGGCCCATTAGTGTTGCCTGGATTAATGCCATTGCCGTGGCTATTTGGGTGCATACTCCATTTACTTTCAAAGTTATTCCAAAGAGATAGACGTGTAACGAGGATACCTTGATCAACCACGTCCACTGGGATACTACACAGGCATACCCAACATTTTCGTGTAAAGGTATTTGCGAAAGATGGGCCAAATTGAAGTTAAGGTTAAGAGGATAACTGACATGGTGTTCAAAAAGAAAAGAAAGAAACAAAGCTGGCATAAAGCTTGTCCTACCAAATAATTCTGCCAAATCAACATCCTTTGCATGAGATAAGATCTTTTTTGACACATTAAAGGTGTTAAAACACTGTATTTGAATGGAGTGAATGGAATGTACCAGTAGTATTGAATAAAAAGTTAAGAGTATTATGGTATTGAGAACTACATTCAATTAATTCATTTCGGAAGTATTTCCATGTTTATTTAGGTATTAAAGCCCAGTTCTCAAGGTAAATACCTATTTGGCCCTTATTCAAGATCAACATTGTGAAACTTACTGATGTTTATATTTGACCTGGTAAATCTTTGAAGTGTGTTTTCATGAAAAATAAATCAACAACTTTGTTTGACCTTTTACCTTTGGTATGTGTGTAAACTTCAAATAGTAAAATAATGACGGAAGGTCAAAGTATAAAATGTTTTGTGGTAAGTATTAAACTATTTAAGGGTGTTAGTTGAATTTAGCCATCAGTAAACAAGGAGTGAACATTTGAGTTCCAAGCTTTGCTATTGAAACCTACAATAGACCTTGGTGATGTTTTAGTCCCTATTGATAATACTGCACACAATGCACATAGGCCTACATACTTAAGAGTATATGTCAACAAAAACAAACTGCACACTCAAATTTTCTTTCCATTATATTGAGTTGTCAAAACAAAACTTATGAAAAATGATGTTTTAACAAGACAGAATTTATCCCGATATAATTCAAGCCGTTTAATCCCGGCAAATAGCCGATAGTGTGAAATCTCTATTGAGCCTTATTTTTCAGGAAAATGCGACGAACCGTTACGGGCTGTGATTTTTCAAGCTAAGGTCATACGCACAGGTCAACTGCTATAGTTTTTTGTAGGCCACTTTATTTCTGTTTGGTTCTGCCTTCAAATTTTGCTGAATATCAGCATTTCTCCTTACTGCAATCAGTGCTTCAGTTGCCTCCATCCAAATGAATGCTGGAGTAGGTGTTGCAGTATTTTCAGCCGTAATAAATAACCAATTGTAGGAAGGACAAAAATATAAGAACTTGTGGAAACCATAGCAGACAATACCACCACAAGCACAAATTGATGACCCGTGTCTTGCTAATTTCCGGTTTCTCCCCAGTATGCACACTATACCAGAATAGTGTGTTTCTATTGGCATTAAATGGAAGAGGGATAAATACTGGTGACAATTTCTGTTTGTCTATTGAGCCAATTTCATTCCTTTGCCCAGGGCCATACGCTGATTTATTTTAGGAGGTTCGGGACTTCAAAAAAGTGGACTTTTTTGGTGAAAGTGGACCTAACCCCCTTAAAATTGTCCTTTTTGGGACTTTTTGAACATCTCAACACCAAAAAGTGGACTTTCTTGTCAAAATTTCTGTAAATTTTAGACCTTTTATCAAAAATTTGACAAAAAGTGTCCTGCCCCCTCCCCCTCCCACAAATGTTCTATTGCCAAGCTGTTTGAATCATGATACAAACTGCAAAATGATCAAAACTGTAATATGTCAAAACACCGCTAAAATATTGTGTTATGCAGTAGCTAATTTGCACTGACAAATTTTCAACAAAATAATATACATCCATCCAATTAATATAATCTTAAAAAGAAATGACAAAGTATTGTTGTTACAAAATGTAATCAAAAAAGTTATTGAACCCAGTAAGACAAGTAGTCTTTTGGTCTCATTTAACTACTGAGAACTAAGATTATCATTATGAATAACCTAAATTAGAAAATCTCCTATTAGCTTATAATGTTATAATGTACCCCCTCAAACTAAGTTTCCACATTGTTAAATTACTTCTTACTTAGCCATCATTCTCGAACAGTAAACCCATGCTACCAGCAACAATAAATTCAATTTTCCTTCATACACACAACTCTGTGTCTCCGCAGTCTATTTCATTATCAAATTTAATTTTATGACGTGGAGTACATATTAGGAAGAGGAGCAGATGGGCAAATATTGCGTTTTTACGAGCCATAAAAATGGAGATTTATGAAACATAAAATGAGTCAGGATGGCTCTAACATTTTCTGTAAGCAGAATTGATTCTCTGCATGGCTGGTTTTGCGTGATATACTAAACAATAAACACCGCCACGACTCCCTTATCTCCCGCATCATCGCAATTAGTAACATATTAAACGTGCGCCAATTTCGGCAACAGTTATATTAAATTACATAATATGTAACACATTTACATCTTAAACACCATGACTAAATTGCTTTGCAGTTCCAAAGAAAAATATTTAAACACTACCCATAAATTGATTCTATTTTTTGGAAATATTGTTATTCTGATATTCAAAGTACAGCACCTTATGATGCATGATCATTCAATTCTATTATTTGATTATGACAGTAATAATTATTAGTATCACTGTCGCCACAGTTGATGGTATTTTTACTATTATTACAATTCATTTTATTGCTTAGAAAATGGGCCCATATCTTTTCTCACTTCCCAGGTGTCACAAACAAAGAAATGGAAATGTGGTTCTGGGTAAGCGTGATTGAGAAGAACACAATAATGCTCTGATTTTTAACATCACTCAAGCAAAAAATTAGAGGCTATTATGTTATTGAATGTAAAAAAAAAACCAACATTTATTATCTCTGTGGTTTTTAGTTTTCTACCCCCCCCCCCCCCCCCTTTTTTTTTTTTTTTTTTTTTTTTTTTTTTTTTTTTTTTTTTTTTTTTTTTTTTTTTTTTTTTTTTTTTTTTTTTTTTCCCGTCCCTCTTAAAATTACAATGAGTTTGATGCCATATTTTAATTAGTTGAAAACTTGTGGGCAGTAAGTAAGCAATATAATAACTTACATTTAAGTGCAATTCAAAAAACCACAAGACATATATACTTAATATAACTGAACATAAACTAACTTCCCTTCACAATAATTATGATTTCAATAAAAAAAATTTATGAAGCACAAAAACAGTCTCTTATAGGGATTCCCAAATTATTGTGATATAGCATTGTCAAGTGTGTCAACATTAGACAATGCTATTGTGATATAACATTAGTGAGTGTGTCAATAGTGGACAATGTTATTATGTTATAATATTGTCAAGTGTGTCGACATTGTACAATGTCAAGTGTGTCAACACTGGACAATGCTATTTTGATATAGCATTGTCAAATGTGTTGACAGTGGACAATGCTATTGTGTTATAGCATTGTCGAGTGTGTCAACATTGAACAATGTTATTGTTTTATAGCATTGTCAAGTTAAAAAAACACATGAAGATAAAACTGAAATTAGTTCAATAGTTTATTGTTTTAGTAATTCCTGATAGATGATAAAGCCAAAATGAAAAGGATAATTTCAAAATACATTTCAGTTGAAATGCTAGTTCCCCTAAAGTAGTATGTCAATAACATCCCATTCTATCAGGGTATGCATCCAGTGATATTTGGAAGGAGAGGTCACTGCACTGCTTACGTTTTACAACAACATTTGTTTCACCCGATTATTGAAAGCATCATGTAATGGTTCAGTAATTTTGTCCAGGGCTGGTGCAAGAGCCATTACATCCGCAACCACTTAATTTCATGTGCAAATGTTTAATTTTAGTAGCTAAAAGTAATCAAGAACAACTAACGAGGATGCATGATGAATCCGTCTTCCAATTTATTTTGGATGGTGCAGGGTTTTATAAAGAACCTCATGTCAAACATATATATATGCTGTTTAGACTCACACGGTTTAAATCAAGATTTTTTGGTCCCGGGGCATTAAGAGCCACAACAAATTTTCCTGATCACCTTTGCTATTAATTTTGTAAAATGTTGAGTTCCCTGCATATGACCTAAAACCCCAAATTAGCCAGTTGTGCAAAACTGGTTTTGCCTCCTAGTAGATTATTCTCTAGAGCATAACAACGATAATCCTATGTGAGGGGAAAGGAAAACAGTACCAAACATACACAGTTACGCCAGTTGCCTGCAAAAAGTGTCAAAATTATAAGTTGAATAGGGCAATATGGAAGCAAATAATAAGATGTAAATCGGTTCATCAAATGTCTTTTACATTCTGTTCTGCTTACTTGTGTTTATAATACACAAACAATTCAATTTGTATCAATGCATCCCAAAATTGTTTTTTACAAGTTGTTCAGAACAGGTTTAGAGGTATCACTATTTTCATGGTTAACTATAAAGAACATACTCATCACTCGTTTCCCAACCGGGTGGGGGTCACAGGCGCATAAAAATGGGCGTGAAGCTGACTTGGGGGGGTATATTGTTAAGTAAATATCAATATTTTAACTACATGTTTGGGGGTCGCCCAATGTTTTTTTTTTCGAATTGAGGCTGTCAACAGTAAAGGTTGGAAACTCCCAACTTAAAGCACAAACAGAAGGCTGTTTATGAACACAAAGTATTAATTTGACTCTCTTCAATCATACGGACCTAGAGGCTAGTAGCAAAATAAACAGATCATAAAAAATTAAAATAAAATGACATGCTTTACAGCGACTTTGTTACACCTTGTTAGTCTCATATGGTACTTTGTTTTTGTGATATTGTTTGCATACCAGCAAAGAGAACTGCATAATTTAACGATTATGATAACAACCACTTTCTTCACAGAAGATGAGCATAAAATATTTTTTCTATGACCCTTTTTTAAAACTTTTTAGAAGCCTGTTCTGGGGTGTAGTTTATGAGATATCCATGCTTTTGTTCATTTATTTTGTTACAAAGGCTGCCAATCATAGCTGCATAATTGTAACCCAAATAGAATAGGTGTATCGTTTAATTTTTATATGCAGAGCCTAGTAAATATGAAAGAAGTTTCCCTTTCTAAGTTCCTGTCAATATGCTAAAAATTTCCACTATGTAGATGCACTATTGGAATCTAAATCCTATGCAAGACTACAGGAATTTAAAGGTAAGTGTTACCTTTAAAACGTCATCAATAATTTTCAAGTATAGAATGTAACTTTAGTTTTTTCCATTAGCTATTATATGAAAAAAGAAATTATTCTATGCTAGTCACTCAAACTGATCACTATACACTGGTATTGGGATAGCACCATTTCTACTTAGTCACTGAAAAAATATGGGTTGATAAGGGAAAATGCCACACGGCTATTCTCAGGGCAATATTTACGGCTTTGCAATACAATTTTGTTAATGGATGTAAGAGAACAGGTATGGCTTCTAAGTCTCACCAACACCTTCAAAATCTTCCCCTGACAGAGAGTGAGGTAAATCAATAGGATATAATGGTCCCTTATTCATTGCGTGTAGCTAACTGACAAAATATCATGCTATCTAAAGGATAAAATCAACTTTAATGTAGCGAACACCTGAAACAGACAATTGTAAATGAAATAATTTAGTTCCAAATTCAGCATATCAGAGAAAATCTGGATGATAATTTGAACAAGAAGTCATATGCACCCCTCCCCTTCAAAGTTCTACATGTAACATTTTTTGCTTAGGTTAGGGTATTTGTTAGTGCAAGACTGTATAAAAAAATCCTGTAGAATTTTAAAGGGGTACTTAGCATAAGTCTTCCCCCATAATTCAATTTGTGTGTATGTGAGTGGGTGTGTGCATGTGTGTGGGGGTGTGTGTATTGTTAACTTGATGGGGTGTGTTTATTAGAGCATTGCCACTTATGAGAATATGGTACATATTCTTTTCTTTTTTTAATACCACTTCAAACATTTATGAAATCACCTCTTAAAAAGTTCCAGATGGACCTAGCTCTATTATCTCAAAAATACTAACTCTCCCATCCCATATTTTTGATGACTCAAATGCTTTAAAATTACCGTTTTTTTTTTCCAACTCCATGCCTAATTAAAGTCAATTATATTTGAATAAACACACTTAGCTTTTTAGATTTGAATAAACAAAACACTTAGCTTATATACACATGTAAATTTTGATCATATGGAACTTAAGTAGTAAAAGTTTATCATGTTGTTGACAAGCCAGATATAGCCTAGTCTGGTGGTAAATAAAGTAATAAAATCAGAGAAATCTCTTTTTAGTAACTGATTATGTTAATTACAAACAGACAGAAACCAAAATATTCTGTTATATCGTAATGTTTATCCTGTAGTCCTTGGCTTACCATAACCATGTGATAGCTATAAACAAACAAAAAAGTACAATTAGTCTCCTGCTTCAAGGCTGTTGACTCGGAGATTTTGATTGAAAAATATTTTGTGTGTGTATTAATTAAAATAGTCAACTAGAACTAAATATAGTCACCTAAAATGATCAATCCCAAAGTTTGAGATGAATTTGATTTTTCATTTTGATGTAGTAAGCATTAATGTAATATTATGGCACCATAGGATACTATGTATAACACAAATTCTGGATCCGAAATTTTATTGCAAAGTTGTAATTATAAAGGACATTGATTCGAGCTTAGCTATTAGCTATTTATCAGCATGTGGACAAGCATGCGCACTAAACACTAATATTTACTTTACAATGTAGGAAAAATTAATTTTGTGAATTTTTGAACAAGCCAAAGTGGTTATTGTCAGCTAAAGCGTGAAAAATAACACAGTTGAAAAATTACAACTATTACACCATTTGAGACTGTATGGCTTTGCCTGGTATATTCCTTGCAGATGTCATACACCTAACCTCATCATTCAACAGTGCTATCCAATACTACTTTCAATACACATGGCAAGTTGACTTTGACTAATGCCACTGAAGTTCAAATATTCCCCTGAAAATGATTTCCACCTAAGCACTAGCCTCCTTTACAGTCTGTATTTTGTAGCAGCTACTGCACCACTATCAATACATTAACTGAATGGAAGCAGAGTCACCCCCCCCCCCCCCCCCCCGCCAACACACACAAAATAGAAAAGTTTAAGAATAGTTGTTCCTGTAAACATTGAGGTCAAATACAAGAGAGGATTCCCTAAATGTTGCCATTAGCCCTAATGGATGCATGCTGACAGCAACTAGCAGCTATGTCAAGACCTTGTGCTATGTTATCATAGCTCACCCAAGTCTATCCCAACAATGTCAAAGAAAACAGCCTAGAAACAACATTTCCATTTCTACACAACCTTGATATAGAGTGTTGACAATCTCTGTATGGAATAGACTTGATAAAGGATGGTGCTCTGGTGAAGGATAACTGTACTAAGCCACCAAAGGAACTAGGTATCACTTGTTTCGACACTTTTCTGTGATGACCTGTTAGCTCTTTGCCATAATAATGGAGATATAAAAGTGCATTTGTTACATGGACCATGACACTATTCCATGGTCAATTGTGTTCTCTTCTGCAGAAAACAATTTTTGTTACCACAGTTTGTTTTATCCATCATATTTAGTCACAATCAAATGCTGCTTGTTTTGAAAGGAACCAAAATTGATCTGATTTGCAGAGATGCCAACATTGGAATTTTTAAAAAAGGGAGATTTTGCGAGGGAGCGCTTGCGCGACCAAGCCCCTCAAGGCCGGGGGTCCAGGGGCAATGCCCCGGTCGGGTCAAGGGGGCGAAGCCCTCAAAGCTCCTGCATTTCTATTGCTTTAAAGCACTTTGGAGCCCTACCACAGACCAAAAATCAGTATTTTTGATCCAAGAAATGACATGAAAAGGTTAAATGTAAAAGGCTTAACTTTAAAAGCTCATAACTTGAAAACTAAGCTACCTATATACATATGGACTGCATCATGAGATAGAGCTCTTTAAAATACAGCTTTTCCAGAAAAAATGGACAGAGCTCCGCCGTCCGACAGCCCATTTAAGGAACTGTCAGTATAAACTAAGTCCATCTGAGATTTTTTTTATATTACATGAAAAAGGAGGAAAGTCTAAATTTTGAAGGATCATAATTTGACAACTGCGTCATGAGAGAGCTTTTCTAATAACTCCTGAAAAAAAATATGGAGTTCTGCCATCTGACAGTCCCCATTTAAGGAACTGTCAGTATGACTATGAACACAAACCACATGGAGAAAATTATTTAAGTACAGATTGTACAGTAGCACATTAAAAACTTTAAGTCTAAAGGCTCTTAACTTGAAAACTGAGCTACCTATACACATATGAAATGCATCATGAGATAGAGCTCTTTAAAATACAGCTTTTCCAGAATAAATGGACAGAGCTCCGCCGTCCCACAGCCCCATTTAAGGAATCGGAACTGTCAGTAGGAACTAAGTCCATAGAGTATTTTTTTAAGTACATGAAAAGTATCAAGGCCTGAACTTGAAAACTTCAAAACAAAACCGCTAGAACAATGCATTGTTTGTTGGTATATCCCTTTGCACCTTTGCAGTTAAGTAGTTAACTAAAATACCATCAGAAGACCATTTAGCATACAGCAGTT
This sequence comes from Ophioderma brevispina, assembly GCA_023653785.1. Taxonomy (NCBI): domain Eukaryota; kingdom Metazoa; phylum Echinodermata; class Ophiuroidea; order Amphilepidida; family Ophiodermatidae; genus Ophioderma; species Ophioderma brevispina. The sequence goes on along the minus strand of JAMKCH010001002.1, from coordinate 64,573 downwards.
AAATGGTTAAATCAAAATATTAATGGAGTGAACCATCCGAAAGTCGGGAGAAAAACGATGTCGGAAACCAGTTTAACAGACTTTATAAATTGTAAATCTTTCAAATCTATGTTCTTTTATTCACTCTGAAAAGTTATTGCCCTCTTTCCTTAACTTTATTGTTCTGTATTTATTTATTTCTTTCCTTAAATATACGGAAAATCGGGAGATTTGCCAGCAAAACCGGGAGACGGGAGAACAAACGAAAAACCGGGAGTCTCCTGCAGAAAACGGGAGAGTTGGCATCTCTGGATTTGAGATTGGCCAAATGTTACACATTTTTTATTTTACATGAAATTTAGAAAACAAAAGCCATGTCTTTGCCTGCTCCCATTATCCAGGTCTGGCAAATCAATTACTAAAAACCCTTCATGCTTTCCAGAATGTACGCAAACCATGTACGTAGGGGGATGCCAATTTGCAGGAACATCATCTTCATTTTTCCCAACAATTTTAACATGATGCACAGGTCTTGTGCTGTCTCTCCCAATAGTCCACACAAACAGCTCACTATTACAATTAACATAACCAGACCATCAAGGAAGCAGAAACCCATGTACACATATTGTCTGAATAGATGAATGTAAATTCAAGATCATACAGTGGCTGCACTACAAAACTAATACGTTTACACTCTATCATTTCATTCAGAGTGTCAATCAGATCTTTGATATTTTATGTTGTCCAACCACTTTCTAGCAATTCCACACATGCTATGATATGCAAGGTCAAAGGTCAAACTGGTCCTACAAGAGTCCCATTTCAAAATATTCCAATCACATTAAAACATGCCCTATTCATCTTATCACAATATTTTTTCTAAATGTACTGCTACAATGATCCGCAGTTTTGGATCAAAAATTAGAATGCAGCCAGAGTCATGACAAAGGTCAATGACCTTTATAACTGCTGGATTGATGCGAATAAGTTGATCTTGTTAATCCAGAAGCAATAATTACAGTTATGGCAAACTGTACATATTTTAAATCCTTATGAGACATAAGATTTGGTACCGGTTTCATTGGAATATTTTGAAAATTTGCCCCTGCCCAGCCACGACCTTTGACCTCACATATCAAACCTGTGTGGAACTGCCACAAAGTTGCACAACATAGAAAATTACACTTTCCTTGTAGATGAAATAACACATATTTCCACTTGCCCATCTGCGTAAATCAAGACGCTATCACCTACTTGCGAACACAGTCTTTTTTGTTTTCATGGCTTGTTAATTGTCTTGTACTCCCTCCAAACTTCGGGGTATTTTTATAAAAATCTCCCATCAGTATTGAGTATGGCCAATACACTCCAAAGGTTTGCTAATTGTGAATGCTAAACAGATAAAATGGCAGAGAATAGATTCAGCTCAAGTTGCCATTAGCATCTACAAAACAGCTCCAAATTCCCCTGATATTATCCCTGGTAAAAAGATACCTCCTCTGGTGCGTACACGGCTCATAAATTTACTGATTCATTTGTGTGACATGAAAGAGAGAGAAAGAGCGAGAGGAAAACAAATGACGGCCAAAAGAGCAAAAGAGGAATGTATCTAAGCATGTGAGTAATGCTTTCAAACCCTGGGGGTTAAGTAACAAGGCAAGGGGCTAGAAGCAGAGGTAAGGAATGTAAAATACAAAGGGTAAGAACTTGCTTGCCTATTTAGTATTACAAACATGTTGTGGTATCTGTATGGTTGTGATGAAGTAGAGAGCACCGTTTTTCTTCTGATATATATAGGAGGTGTATTTTGATTGGTTAATTTGAGGTTACATCATGTTAAATCGTGTATTGAGCCAATCAGAGATATTGTAAGAAATGTGGTAAACCTCAGGGGTTAATTGGATTCTTAATTTTAAAATGCTTCGCTTGTCTTTACTATACTTCGTCTGGCCTGAACTAAGGAGTGATGTCATAGCTTTCACGCAGTGTTAAACGTGCGAATTGCAGTAAGCCATAGCTGCATTTGCGAGCGTACAAAGTCGGCATGCGCGATACGCATACACAATAACTATGCGAAAGCTATGACATCACTCCTTAGTTCAGGCTGGACGAAATATATATAAATGTTTTCATGTTGAATAGCAAATTTGTGAAAATAACAGCTAATACAGTACCCCTAGTACCGGAGGGTGTATTGAGTCTCTCCCACAATACACGAGTTTTGGAAAATTTCATCTCAATAAGGTCATAATCCCACCAAAAGTCCTATTCTTATGACATAAAAACCTCTGACTTTTACACTCATTTCAGACTACAAAACGCTAGTACTGGGGGATTTTTTTAGCTTTTAGCATGGTAATGAAATGTCTTGTGGTTCTTTAACTTCTTAAATACTTTTTATCCCTATATGTGTTTTGTAGGTACATTGCAATGTTTTATGGGATTGATTCAAAACACCTTCTGCCCTAGTCCATTACCCTAGTACAGTTGAATTTAATGCTAAATTTTGATGCTGAAAAAGTGATAAACTAATAAAAATTGCCAGGTTTTCTCAAAACAACAATACCAGTAATTATGTGTCTACTTCCAAAAATCACCATCATCACAGAAATAATGATAATAATAACAATAATCCAGATGACTTAACCGGCCACAGAGAGGAAACCAAATCCATTTTCTATAGCAGCAGTCACTCATACATGCTCCACTAATTCGTCAGCGTTCATTCATGCAGCGTGGTATCTTTTTAAGAAATTGAATTTCTGCCTGGGTCCTGTGCTCCCCCTGCAGGCTCCTGGCAAATCTAATCACCGCCAAAGAATGCACATTACTTTTTTAAGCCACTGTGTTATAATGTGCGTGTGCAAATTCAGAGAGGGCTGGGGAATCAATGCTTTAGGGAGGGAGCCAGGCTATACATGATATATAGAACCGTACCTGCTTCACTCATTTTTGATTTGGACAAATTTTCGGCTGTCATTTCGACAGCAATCCCCTCCCTAATGGCAGCAATTTTGCATTTGTCTTGGTGTAATCTCCGAAAGCTTTCTCCGAAACGAAACCTCCACTTAGGTTTGTGTTTTACCAATGTCCAAAACATTACAAGGAGCTTAAAACGAGGAGTTAAAGTGATGCAGTACATTGGAGCACTCAGAATACATTAATTACTACAGCTGGCTTACGAGAACGGGTGATTTTGTCTGGAATTTTGCGCCAGATTTCGCAGCAATAAAATTACTCCCCCGAAAGCTTTCCTGTTTTTCCCTTACAATCCGCTCGCATCCTTTGACATTGTCTGTGCGAATTGGTAAAGACATAAAGATGAGGAACAAAGACGAGATGCGAAAAGCGAACCTGACAGGTTGAACAAGGGAGTTAATGGCGTTGGGTCGCCTCTCATCTATAACAATTTCACCATGCATGATTGCTACACCTTTTACCACAGGATAAAAATAATTTGAGTTCTATCTTTCACTTAATAATGCTGTTCTACTTGCGTGGCCATCTCTCCGATATAATGGCATCAAAGGTGCTGTATGTCTACAAATACAAGACAACATTTGAAATGCACCAATTCTGCGAATCCTTGAAAGCAATTTTGTGTATGAATGCATGCATGTAAATACTGTCAGACCAACTGCTTTCCACTATGAGAAAATGCACAAACTCAAGCAAAATATAAAACAAAGATGACAAAGCAAGAATATGAAAATTCTATGGGCAAAGCTACCATCTATTATCTGAACACTATCAAATTTGACCTCTGATATACATTGCACTGGGTCAGCATAAGAGTTACCAAGGTAGCTATACTTTATTCACTACAAATTTAATCTAAAGCTGCCAAACTTCACTTCATACGGAATGCACTATAACCCGTCATTTAAACTATGTATAATGGTTTAGCTTGTCATTTCAATTTTCCTGCAACTTTTCCTGCAACCATTATTTTGAAGCATTCCCCTTCACTTAAAACTCAATCTTCAAATTTAAAATCCAAATAAAATACAAGTATTCTCTTTTGACATTTGCTTTTAAAAAACTACCAACTGATATCACTTACTTTCAATCAAACCACACTCCTTAATACTTTGTTTGTGGTGATCCAAACAGCTATATAGTCAATTACACACTATCAAAACTGATTTTACACTACATTTTTTTCATTCTCTAATACTCTCTTCGCACCACAATGAACCTGCTAAACACTTGAAGCCATCAAATATTTGAATTCAACCTTCCCATTTTGCTATGCATCAGCTGTACTTTCCTCATGGCATAACCCTTATAGCTATTTGGGCAAAAATAGAAAAATCATCAGTATGAACCATCCTAAGTTATTGGGTGCAACCAGGCGGGTGAAAGACACTAAGCAAGATAAGAGAATTGTCATATCCAAGATTATAAGAAAGGAGAAGGAAGGAACCTGTAAAGAAGTTGTCAAAGCGTGATGATAAGGGATGATTTGAGGCTAATTCAGCCATTACAAAAAAGATCTTTTTTAAAAGATAAAGAAAATGAAAAATGAAACAAATGCATGCACACACACATGTATACACACAAAGAACCCTGATATTTTCACCCTTCATTTTCTTGTTTTGGAAACATTACAAAAAGTGCTAGGAAAATAAAATGAGGGTGTATTTTGAGACGGTCAACATACACACAAAAAATACAGCAAGTAAACTTGCATGATCCCCCTGGCAAGATGGCAGTATGGAACATGACCTCAAATGACCTTTGTTGACCTTGGTCCATGACTTTTGACATCCATGTGTGAATGAACCCCTACTGCACCTCAACCCCAAGCCTGGTATAAAATTCACCATCGAAGTGATTACATAACTCCCTGGTTACTGGATCACGCAACTTTTGGAATGTTATTGCAGGCCATAGACTTTGTGTAGTGATCATTTTCGATCGTGGTGCAGGACTCAAAAGCGTGATCCAGTTGATATAGTAACGACCGGATTACACATAACACTTCGCTAGCGAATTGGATTGATTGAGCCCATATTTATTGGTAGAGCTATGAGTTGCAAAAATATTGGGTGAGAAGCAGTCAACGCCAATATTTTAAAACTCCTAGTAAGACATAAATATTGGGTGTAAATCATCCAATTTTATCATAATTATGTTTTGGATCCAATATTTTCCCACACATGGATCCATACAAACATAATAATTAGTTTAAATCGGACTTCAACTTTTTGAATATCCGAAAAAGAAAACCTAACCAAACTGGAACACACATACATACACATACAGGGGGATAAAAAGCACACACCCACCAAAACAAAAACAAACATGATGGCAAAAATATTTCCCTTTATTATTTACACAATTACCATAAACAATAATAGTAATCACTTTACTATCTCTTTTCTCTTTCTACCTGGGAATCTGATTATCCAGACTTGTTTGAAATCTTTTAAAGTTGTGTGCCATCTGCAAGGATATGTACCAAGACCCAACTGCCCCGAATGACCAAGCAGGAAGACAGGACCCTTTGATGGAGCCTAGATACACAAGATTTGGCTTGGCTTCTGATTGAGCGAACCAAATGAGGCTTTAAAACATGTTTCTGCATCACCTCATCCCGTCGCTTCATTATGTGCTGTTATACGGACCCCCATAGAGTACATGTAACCTTTAAAGCATGGTTTAAAAGAGTAAACATCCAAATTAAAAGCAATTCTCTATATGCCAAGTGAGCTAAAGGCTCCTTTGCCACTTTACAACAAATCTGCCCTAGGGGGAGAATTCGGCAGAAAAAGATTCTGTTTTCCCCGAGCTGATCGCAATCGCTTTATATACACAAGAAGTGACAAAACTGCCATTTCTGAAAAAGCAATTACCACACAATCTGGCAGAGAGAGTACGAGAGGGAAGAGAGAGTGTGAGAAATAAAATAAGGAGAAATTCGCTTTTATGCTGGGCTGAAGAAATTATGTATCCAATTTGATAACAGTGCAGGATAACGGATGATCAATATCTGTTGTTTTCTTGCATTGATTTGCACACGCGGTATAAATAGCACTATCTTGGGTTAATATAAGCTGCTGGATGGGTGGAAAGTTCACTGTAAGGCACACGATACAAAAATATAACCTTTACAAATGGCAACTTTTATTGCATTCTGACAAAAATTCAACTACATTCTGATGCCACAAAGCAATCCTGGTTCTCAAAATCCCTCAAATTTTGGGAAATTATAAGTTTTTCCCGTTAATAGCATAAAACTCATACACACGTCTATCACCAGATATAGCTTATGAAGTTCATGACAAGTCAATTTTGAGATATGTTACAAGAGAGCACTTTTTAAAAGGTTACTTCTGCAATTGTATCTGCAATTTTAACACATGGCATCTCTAAAAATAATTCATCTTTTTTATATGCATCAATTTTTGCAGATTTGGTCGTGTGAGATAACAAAATATATCCTAAAAGACACAGCTGAGCGTCAACTCGGCATAAAATTAGGTCTGGTTTTAGCTTTTCAACAATACGTTTTGTTTTGAATGAAAACAATGACACTCTGGCCATAAATAGCCAACATTTGCTTAAACAATTTTGTTACACCCTTGATCCTATTCAATTTAATTTTTAAAATGTAATTGTGTTTGCTTGTTCCTGGAATTATGGATCATATATCTTTGTTGAAAATCTGAAAAATAATATTAAGTTCATTATTCAAATTCGTTCGTCAAGACCCACTGCATGCATGCACCATTAAGAATTCTAAATTCTATTTTCGGGAGAGCAAAACTGAAATATTAAATTAATCCTAATTCGAATTCTCTTTGTTCTAAATTTGTTCAAGATCTGAATTATGAATCTAATTATTCCTTCTGTATGAGGAATTGAAACTTAACTCGCACAAAGTACAGATAGATTTTCAAATAGCAAACAGTTGTAAGAATCTACTTTAACATCATGGTTCACCCACATCCACACATTGGCGAAATCCTCTCATGCCCGGTTCCAACAAATATTTGGCTATTAAGATGATTAACCAGGACTGCAATTTACCCGGCAGTGTCAAGCTCATTGAGTAACATAGCACGCATGGTCACCCAGCAGGTGTAACACGACGCATTCATCACACCTTGCGAGGTGTGGAAGTCACGACCACAGCACACAGTACAGAGGCAGCATACCGGAGTAGTGTCAAACTGACAGACATCCACTAAGGAGTCTTCTAGATTGTAGGTGAGTAAGAAAAGTACCTCAATCCACAACACACAAATAAATTGCCAGTGTTGGATTACGTAGGAATTACTTATACTATTGTTTCTCTCTCTTGCCCTTTCTTAAGGTTGGTGTCTTGGATTGATTAAGTAGGGGGATGATTTACATTGGAGTTCAAATAGCATCATCTTCCCATACTTGGTGATTTAGTTTTAGTTCGGTTTAATAGGACATGGCTCAATTAGACTAATCTTATTAGAGTGACCTATGAAGTCCATAACTCAATGTCACTCAATTTACTCCTCCAATAACAAAACACCACTATCAAGAAGCAGATTATGTGAATAAGAAACTACAAAATTCTCATAAATGCTAAAAACCTCATAGGCTTCATACTGGATTTGAACCAGCAACCTTGTGTCCAGTATCCAAGAGGTTGCCAGTTCTAAACTGATTGGGTACCCATGAGGTCCCCTAGCATTTATTTGTACCAGCCACTCTTGGGGAGCAATTAAATAAACAGAGGGTATGTTCAACTAATCCCACAATACAGTGCAATTTGTAAAATTATACCATAACTAAGTCACATGACCACCAAGATTTCATTTATTAGCATGTAAATGCTTTCTTTCTGGCAATGGAACACTATTACTTCAAACAATTCGCCAATTACTCATTCCCCATAATGCTTTGTAATGTGGGCAGATGATTTCACAACCTTCACTTGTACAATGGGGACAGAATTCCAGGCTGGGAATTTTGGAAGCCAACCTGTGATAGACATGGGTGCCTGCATTGGTGATGTTCAACAGCTTTTCACCCTATTCTGAGGGATAAAATCAGTGCAGTTCTCAGTTTTCTTCAGCCGCCTGTGACACTGATTAACGCGAGTACAGTGTTAATAAGAATAAAAGTTATGGATGGAGTTGGAATTCGAAGGATTATAGGTTGATAACATCAAGGGATAGTTGGGGCAAGGGGAGGTCTCCATTTCAGGGTGGAAATCTCAATAGCAAAAATGCTCCAAGCTATGCATCTGATAAAAAATATGCACCAAATAAGCAACTTCCCTACGAGACTGAAAAAGAGAGTGAGATTGCCGTGATTTAGCACCATGATCCAGATCTGATAGAAAATGGCAAGTTTCATAACTTCAGTCCAATATAGAAAAAGAAACTCCTCCAAGCCTATTGTAACCGTAGTTCTATCCTCTGAACCTATCCCAAATTCCAAGCACTGTAACCAAAATCCCTAACTCCTGCAATCTCAAATCCCATAGCTAATCATAAATTGCAACCTTGAACATCGTGAACAAATGCCCCCCCCCCAAAAAAAAAACAACAGTATTTCTACAATGTATATCATGATGACGCTTGCAGCCATGAAGTATATGGCATCCTCCACCTGCCAAGTCTATTCAGACACACACGACAACTGACAAATGTAAACATACATACATGACCCATACACAGTGAAGGTGTTAACTGGACACATTGTTTAATATACACTTAACCAGACAACAGAGGGGGCTATGACTGAGTTTACACTAGGTTTAGTGCAGCAGTGAACTACACTCAAATATGTAACTAACTGTCCTCATCACAACATAAAGCCACCACATGGGTCAACCATGCCAATGCAACAACTACAGGCAATTCTTCTGAATTTGTTGCAATCTTGTTTCATTTCTTCAAAAAAGTGTTCTCGAGTTCATGTGAAAAATTCAAAGATGTTTTTTGGTTATATTTAACCACCCTCTCTCGATCTCTCTCTCTCTCTTCTTGTAATTGATGCTTCACTACATTTATTATTCTCAAAGCGACATTGCATTCAAAGCTACATCTTCAACAAATATTGGAGAGCAAGTTATTGGTATTAGAAGGTAGCACTACAAGGCAGCCCATGATCTCTAGCTTTAGAATGATACGCCTTTTTGGGCCAATTTTTTGGCTGTGAATCTTTCTCGGCCTTATCCATTTCCGTCCCCCAACTTATCTAAAAAAGTAGAGTATGTGTACCTGTGTAACTAGCATTTCCTTTCTAACTAAATTTTGAAAAATGTTGATTAAAAGGGAAACAACCCTTGTGTGTTGATTAAATGCTTACGTAAAATGTAAGGCTTACGTAAAGTGCAAGGTTTTCTCAACTGATAAGGGTGGTTCGCTTTTAAATCCAGATTGAAAATTGACTCAAGCTTTTTAGAGTGTGATTTTTCTTTTCTAGTTCACTTGTACCGTTTCTATTGATTTCAAGGATAATTATACTTTGTCTCGTCTGAAGTATGAAGTGGCGGCGCGCGCGTACACCCAATGCCGCCTTTCATTTGCAGTGCGCTTGTGCTTTACCTACGCGCGCGCTGAAAGTCGGTTCAATGAATACGCCCGCGTCGCTACTTCATACTTCGAGTTGGACAGAGTATATGTTAAGTAAGCATATGCTTTTATCTTTTTTGCTGGGAAGAAATCCACTTTCATGTGCTTGGGCTTTCCCCAAGTTACTTCATGTTTGTGTAAGTTTGTTTCATAATTTTTTTTATCAGCAACTCAAATAGGTTATTATTATAACCAATAATTTTATTGTACTGTTCCTATTACTGCATATGGGCACTCGGGTAGAAAAAATTGTTTGCGGTAACACGACCAATTTTTTTTTTTTTTTTTTTTCACGCAACAACGGGTCCCCGGCAGACTTTCATATTTGCAAAAGTTATATTTTTCTCTGAATTTTCCCGTGTTCAGATATTGGTATCTCATTCGTCTAACCAAAACCTTCTGGGCTGATGCTCTACTTGTGTGTTGATTAAATGCTTACGTAAAATGTAAGGCTTACGTAAAGTGCAAGGTTTTCTCAACTGATAAGGGTGGTTCCCTTTTAAATCCTGATTGAAAATTGACTCAAGCTTTTTAGAGTGTGATTTTTCTTTTCTAGTTCACTTGTACCGTTTCTATTGTATCATATGCTTTTATTTTTTTTGCTGGGAAGATATCCACTTTCATGTGCTTGGGCTTTCCCCAAGTTACTTCATGTTTGTGTAAGTTCGTTTCATAATTTTTTTTATCAGCAACTCAAATAGGTTATTATTATAACCAATAATTTTATTGTACTGTTCCTATTACTGCATATGGGCACTCGGGTAGAAAAAATTGTTTGCGGTAACACGACCAAACCAAGAAAAATCTGCCAACTCAAAAAATTTTTGTGCAAAGTAGCATAAAAAAAAAGCCGACTGACACATGATTTTCATTTACAATTTAAAAAAAAAGACCAACACGAAGACAAAAACATCAAAATTAGACACCAAAACAACTACAAGTAAAATAAAAGATATTTGCTATGTCATTGAAAAAAGCTTTAAATAGTAGCATGTCATATTCATTTTAGAGTGAATCATTGTGGTGTCCATCTTTAAAAAATCTGAATGACCCTAATATTTTTTCCCCTGTTATGGCAAACAAACATACATTTTTTTAAGCCTTTTGGATAAAAAGTGCACTAACTGACTGACGGCCTCGAACCTCCCCATCATCAAATCTTGAGAGTTTGGCAATACTATACAAACCTTGTACCTTTCAACTCACACCTGGAATCTATTCTCACTGAATTGTACAGTGACTCAACAAGAAGCAACCCTGAAACATTCACAATTTTTTTACTGGAAAATGTAATCTTTGAATTTCAAATGTATTTGATAGTGTTCATAAAATTAATATTGTTTTTATATTACAGCAGATCACTGCACTTTACATATGGTTTCACCTCACCTACAAATTCAGCAGAATCATTTCTCTACAACTATAGCACTTGTCAAATCCCTTGGACACATAATTACGTACGCCCAGCTTCCACCAATACGGCGCACCGTTGGATTGCATGTAATCACAGTTCACACAAGAAGATACGCACACGTATGTCAAGTCCAAGGGATTATGACAAACATTGTAGGGGCTGCCAATTAAGCACTCCACCTATCAGTAATTAAATGTGATTGATCCATGAATACATTTTCACCAAGTATCGTGGAAAACAACTTGCGGTTTTGATGGTAGAAGCAATGATGCATATTGCAAGCCCCTTTTCATTACTGTGCTAATGTTGATGGTTAACCATTAAAACAGCAGTTTTTTGTTTGTCGTGGGAATGAAATGAATTTGAAGGCTTAATTTTCAGGATGACAATGAGAAAAACACAACTTTTATCTGATATCAAAATTGATACTACTTCCGAGTCCCAAAGACAATCGGAACTTGCATCTGTAAGATTGTGACATTCCCCAAGCAGCTCCTGATTTCACTCCGGGTATAATGGACATCATTTTAAGGCCAGGTGTTTTTTCTTTAAAATAATTAAATTAAAAACAAATAGCACATTGGGTTGCTGAGAAAATGCCAATTATGTAACAACTCATTTTTAGTCCATTTAACTTTAGCAGTTGCATCCTTATTGCATTTTCATACATTGGTTTGGTTTTGGTTTCTTCCAGATATCAAAGGTCTCAAAGAATTATGGACACAACATGCCTTTATCACACATGCACACAAAATTGTCTTATCTATTTACATTCAGCGGCTACAGATTTTACTGCATGCCTCCAAATTTCTGCAATAATTTTGTACTGTGATACAGACCCTTGATTAGAGTATAGCCTGGTTGAGATGCAGGATAAATTCTCAGAGCAATCTAACTTAAATTTAGTCGGCACGGTGTGTGTGTGGTGGGGGCGAATGTATCTTCACTGCCAAACATGGAGACACACAACCTTTCACCAATTTCTGTGAAGCCTGCAAATGTCTGCAAAAACAATAACTTTTTACAAACTATGTCCCCTCACAAGGTACAAGCTGTATTTTGTTGACAAACGGGAGATTTCACAATTAGCTAAGGGGGGCAAAACAAGGTTTTCAATAACACCTTAATTTTAAAAACAGACAAATTTTAAAGATATAATGGGAAAAATGTCACTTTCTTACTACTTTCTTGACATTTTGGGAAGGCTTTTTAGTCTTTATCTAAAAACAAAAGTGTACCTTTTGATATGCAGTTTTACCTATATGACTGTCATAATGTGCGAGATGTTATGTAACAAAAACACCATTATCACTTTATAACTGTCGTATATTTGGTACCAATGACCCCTTGATGAGAACATAGCACCATGGGCCAATGGAAGTATGGTTTATCCTTCAGTGGGTAGAAGAAAATTAACGGTTGAAAAACACAACAAAGTACTTTTATTTAAATTAAGGATTTGATGCAGAGCTTGAAATTCGCTAATCAACAGAAATCACTCCATTTAATGTAAAAATTAGTTTAACAACAGTAGTTAACGCAAAAGAAAACAGGCGTCAGCCCTGTTTACTACTACCAGTAACAAATAGCGGCTCTTAAACTTGTAATTGGCATTCTCTTCCCATTTTTCAATTTGAGCACAATAGTGTGTACTACAAAAGAAATCAACCAAGTGCAGTGACCTCTTGTTAACAAAAATCAACCTGCCAAAATACAAAAGCGGTAAATAGTTTGTGGTGGAATAGTAATTCTGCCAAATATTTCACGGATAATTAATCATGGCACTAACGAGTTGTTGACAGAAGATACTTACTATATATCCACTTCCAGATCTTGAGTGGTGTGAGCTCACCTGTATAGAAAAGTTGACAAACAAACAAACAAAAAAAGGACACAAAATTACTATAAATTAACCACAATATTTCAAGTGGCCTAAAATGCTTCTGCCCACCAGGCACGGACTTGGATAAATACGCCATATAGAAAATGGGTCAGACTGCTACGATGCAATAATACCATTTTTGACAGCGAGTTGAATTGAGCTGCCAAACTTGATGTTTTCTTATTACTTTTTAAGGATTGCAGGATATAGGAAAACACTGTTGTGGATTTGTCTGAAAATGTTCTAAACATCTACGGTGAATTGGTGCAGAGGGCAGTACGAGGCTTGTGTAATATCAAGACACTATTTTGAGAAAGTCATAAATGTTGAGTTGTGCTCTAAAATTATGCAAAATTTGTAAGCATAAATATTTTTAATGTTTCTCTCAATACACACGAAGGTAAAATGATAAAAGGGGCATTGGCAATATACAAATATTGACTGCTATGAGGGGCACGGTTAAAATTATAGGCCCAAGGTGATGTCAAAACCATGACTATGCCCGAAGCGAAGCTGAGGGCATAGTCATGGTTTTGACATCACCGAGGGCCTATAATTTTAACTGTGCCCCGAATATTAAGCAGTCAATATTTGTTTTATATACCGAATATATAGATTCTTCTCATCTGATTGGTTAAAAGATTTCCCGAACTGACAATTCCTACAACTTACACACTATTTGCAACGCCTATCGTTACACAGGGGACGCGCACACACGCGCGATGTATGAACACGGTGTTGAGACTGTCCTATTATTTTCTGGGCACAGTCGATTGCCATGCCCCGGGCACAGTTCATCGTGACGTCATCTTAGGGGCCCAGCTATTTTAATGACTCTAGTTTTAACCAATCAGATGAGAGGAATCTATATATGAGGTATATAATGCCTGATATAGCCCCACAATACACTGGCAATATTCTGATATAGCCAATATTGCCAATCAGGCAATGAGCCCCACAATACAGAATAAAGCATACGGCAGCTATTTGTGGATGTGTCATATAATATTCCGATCAAATAGCTGCCTTATGCTTTATTCTGTATTGTGGGGCTCATTGCCTGGATTGGCAATATTGGCTATATCACAATATGCCAGTGTACTGCTTATATTTGCTGAATTTTCACATTGGAATCGTATGAACTCATGTGGCTCTTGATTTTCATGCCTAATATTGAATTTTAAGTTTTGCATACCTGTATTTAGAAATCTGATGTGCTTTTAGCAAAAATTACTGAGAGAAGACTCTAATATACTGGTAAACCTAAGGGGAAGATATACAAACACCAAATACAAATCTAATTAGTTTTGTACTATGTATATAGGTTCAAAAGCGTGTCTGACTTGAATGAATGTTTTTTTTTTTTGTTTTTTTTTTTTGAAGAGTTCATTTTTATGTAGGTCAAACTATGCTCTGAACTATGCACTCTTCAATAGAAAGCAAGTTACTTACACCTTTTTCACATTTTTGTTTGAGTTTATTCAGATGAACTTAATCTCCTTTGCTTGAGTGTACCTTGTGGCTCACATGTGACTTCGCATACACTATGAACTACAATGAAGCTCATTCACCAAGTAAAAGTCCAGTGAGCTTTACATGTATATATATATTAACATAACTGACCTTGTGTGTTCTGGGTATCAAAGATTACTACAAAAAATAAAGGGTTATTTACTGCTAAATGAAAATGTCTAACTGTGTGCTAAGTGAATTGAGACTTCATGGGCTCACAGTGATAGAGATCAGTTAGGTTAGAAGCTAAGGTTAAGATTATGCTTAGATAACCAGTTAATGTGAATGTTAGGGGCTCAGATCTCACACCAGAGCCAAGGGCTCAAGCTCTGGATCTGGTTGAGGCAATGGCAAAGGCTAAGGGAGAGCAGAAGTGGCGTTTCAAAGGGTCCCGAGGTCCATAAGTTGGTTATTTTGAATTTGGACCGTTAAAATTTGGATAAGTGCATCATGGAAGGCATGTGTGGTCCAAAGGATTGAGCGCTCGCCCCACACTCCAAAGGTTGTGGGTTCAAGCCCCGCTGCGGCCAATGTGTTGTGCCCTTGAATAAGGCACTTTACCTCAATTACTCCTCTCCACCCAGGTGCACAAATGGGTACCAGCATTATTCAATGCTGGGAAGGTAACAAACTTGTTGTGCGGGAGGTGTGGCGAACCCCACAGCAAAAAGTATATGGAGGATTCTGGCCCAAACGCTAAGGAAAGAGAGACGGCCATTCCACACACAAGCTTGCTCGGCACGACACTTTACCTTATCATGGATGGGTCAAAAAATGCATTGAATTTAGCATTTGGGTCAGAACACTTATTATGACCTTTTCATCTATATACCCAAAGATCCTACATATTGTACATTGAATCTCACCAAACTAACCACTCAATATCAAAATATTCTACTCAAACATTGAACTCAGAAGCCACTACAACCAGGTCACAAATCCAAAGGAGCATTATAAGCAATAACATGTCCGACTTGTCACTAGAATATTTCACTATCGAACGCTGGTCATGCATTTGACAACGTAATGTAATGGCTGCTGTTGTGTGAAGAGTAAAATTACGTTAGTGCTACTAATTCCCTCTCTCTCTGTGTTCACTCTACTATTGCATAATGTTTCACATCAGAGTTTGGAATACAACTTAAAAGCCACTTTTGCACATTGGTTTGTATATACCTCGAATCCCATGGCCAAGACCCCTATACAAGAATCAACACGTTTGTTAATAACACGGCCCAATGAATAATTTCACTGCATGTGAAGATGTTTAAAGTCAATGATAACAAGCCATGATATTTACATTAATTTTGCGAATGGATGCACATCACGTCTATCAAATGTGTTGCCACATTATATGGGAAATTTTAATATACGCATCTTGCTGGATTTTGAGAGAAAATGGGTTACTGTGGTAAGGATATGATTCCTTGCTTTTGGAATGGTCAAGCACCGATTCTTACAAATGCTAATCAAGCCCTGATATTTTTTAAATAATGCATTAAGAGTTCGCCCACTAAGTTGTAAGGTGAAACTTGCCTTAAGGTCCCCCACGCTATGATCACACATGCCTTTCCATGTAAATACAGTTTTGAAAAGAGACTGGAAACTTAAGAAGACAATAAGATGGGACAGTTCTACTTTGTTTCCAAACACAATAATGGATTATATCATGGATACAATGGTGTACACAAGCCCCAATCGATTATGCTACTCATAACACCAAACCGAAAAAAAGACAGTAGGCCTAAATGTCAGAGCTGTATCAATTGCCTCATCGATAACAAGTTACCACTCCATGACTTCCTTACTGGCCATAGGAAACCACCGATACAAGTGATACAACGACTTTACCCATTTCGTTTTATTCATAAGTACTGGAATGCCTGTTGTGATGTATAGGGACAGTCATTGAATCTGGGTAAATTGTGGGGGGGGGGGCTTCTTTAGCAAGTTCCTTGACTCGGAAAAAAAACACTGTGAAATACTGTCGGAGGACATGCCCTGAAAGATGAATGAAAATGTAACCACTACTGCATTAAGCTTACAATACAGGTCCATAAGCCTGATTGGGCTTTTCTGATAGAAAGACAAATCTGAAATTCGTTGAAGGTCCTTATTGATAATCATGAACAACCTGACCTATAACTCTCCTTTTGTTGAATATCTTGTATTTGTACGAATTTCTGTCACCCTCTTGCTGAAGAAGCTGGTTAAATCATTATATTTAAATGCCAATCCTCTCAACATATTTAATAACGCTAATTACACTTCCCACTACAATGCGTGCTTCGCTGGCTTGCAAAATAACCATGCAAACTCAGCAGGCTTGAAATGACTTCATAAAGCTGCTCCCCGTTTTCACTATTCCCTGTTCCTTCAGACTGCACAGGTCTCCTACATCACAAAAATCTGGCCCCCAAATTTACAATGGCCACCTCCGACAACCACGGACTTGCCCACCCGCAAGGATGGCACCTATTGATTTTAGCCAGCAGCTATTGTGAGAATTGTGAATTAAGATACCTCTGCCCCGTGGATGCATCTAACAGCTTTTCCTCATACTCCACAAGTAAACTGAGTCCGTGCTGATCGATACTGACCTAAAGGCTTGACACAAAACATGTCCATGGCCTACTTTGTGAAAATATATCTTGCTTACACATACTCATCTGCTATAAAAAGCAAGTGGTTCTCTATGTGGTTTTGCCTAATTAGAGAGCAAGTCTAGAATTATAATATGAACCAGTGACAAACTTTGTGTTAACCTTTAAAGATGCAACGGGAGATTTCACATAACAGGTGTCCCTAAAAAATGTGAACATTCCGATTTTTGCACTTATGTAAAGCTTTCTTTCAAAAATATCCCCATGTGAAAGGATTAAGCTGAAAACTATTTCTTCGGTAAATTCAGCCTATGTTTTATATTGAAATTGATCAAAATGAAGATTTCACTTCCAAGGCATTTCTGTAGCCAAATACAAAGTAAGAAATCTATTGGGGTCTTATCTATATGAAATCACTACATATGGCACAATATATTGATGCCCCAAAATCTCTCGTTGCACCTTTAAAAATAGGGACAGCAAATAGGTCGTCCGATTATGGTCAAAGAAGAAGTTGATCCTAAACAAGACCTAAAAAGCAAACCATATCTGATAACATTTACACAGCAGTGCACAAAAAAGCTACTTGATTAATAATGTGTAGTGAATAGCTAAGTATCTTAAGACTTGGTATTTGTATTTATCCTTCACTGACAGCTATAAGGCCAAGTAAAATAAAGGCCAAGTAAAATAAATTATTAGTTTCTCGTCCTAACTCTTCAACAAGGAGGATGCAGGCACTTTTTTTTTGCCTTTTCCAAAACAATGGGCTTCCCCAAATATGATAGATCTAGTGTCTTTTCGGCAAGACTTCCATGTGCCCCACCAACTCAAGCAAAATAGGTAGGGAACAATCTAGCTGCAAACAAGACTAGATATGGTACTGACAGCAAAAATTAATCAAAATTTCACTTTTTTATTGTTTTCTTTTATTTAAAATTTTTTTTTTTGATGCGGAAGCAAAAAACAATGCGGGCGGGATGAGAAACTAATAATTTATTGTACTTGGCCTAATACATTTATTATCAACAGACAGTTATCAGCTAACCCATCAGTAGACAGCTGCATCAGTTATCATCAGGAGATCATCACTATAGAATAATGATAGCATACAGCTATACATACTACATTCAATAGCGACTTGATATCATCAATTATAACCAGTTACTTGTTATCATCATTAACTAACTAATAATTTGCAATCATTTGTCAAAGCCCTACCTGCTATCATATTGCTCCATTTAATACCATCATCAGATAGCTAGAAACTACTGCCATCACTACTGGAAAACTGTGGACACTATGTTTGTCAACAGCAGACAGTAATATACTTGCCATAAGCAAACTACATTAATCATTGAAATGTTTGCTACCACTAGCAGATGAAAATAATAGCATGTTATCTTCAGTAGATAGCAAAAACTGATATGAAATTTAAAGGTACCCATATCAATAACTATCTTCAGTAGACAGTTATTTGCAAATATATGCAACACACATACATAAACACGCATGTATAATTTATGCATTCACCATGTTGAAATAAAATACTCTCCTCTTAACAAGTGGCTATACCACTACAAACCATCAAGTTTATATATTATCCATTAAAACAAATTCATGTAATATCCATTTTAGTCTCAAGAATTATTCCTCTGAAATACTTCTGAAAATTGGTCAATTTAGAAAGACAGCAGATAATCCATCTATTTTTCTGTTCTGTTACTTCTGATGACCGGACTTCTTTAGGGCATCAACCACACCAGTGACATTTGCGTAAATTACTCTAGTTCGAACACACAAATTACCTCACATTTCTGACGAACTAGGTTACTGCCTGCCGTCTTAGTTGTATTAACCTATTTTAAATGAAATATACATGGTTTTGTAGTAATCCCTCCAACAAGACTTTCCGCTTTGTCAAATGGAACGCAGTCATTCTATATACATAGGCAGCACACCAGAAACAATCCTGCATCTAACATGATTTGAAAAACAAATTTATCCTTGGAGTAATACCAAAGGTTAGCAGATCTTGCCTCCTGAATGAGACTTTACATTTAACTGTCTTGGTCAATTCCAAAATAAAATCCAGCCTGGAAGGTACACAGACAAGTCAAAGACTTGAGCTTCTCTCGTTTTCAACATGCAATCGACGGCTCGTGACTAATGTTAGTAACATCTATTTAACCCAATTTCGTTTTGCGGCGTGCCGCCGCTTGGCCACGACTCATCGAATGTCCATTTGCAGCGCGTATTTAAATGATGCGTGCCCTATTCTGAGACATGCTGTTGAGCAGATGAAATCCTACAATTTCATCCTCCGCTGATTGATGACGATAAAAAACACAGAAAATGGTATCAATCATTGCGATGGGCTGGGCGAAAACGATAGTTTCATGAATTCATGCAATAAAATATCATGGTTACCTCATAATGAGAGGCCGCTATTGAGTACTCACATTTCGTACAACCTGCTTTTTTGACAGTAATATATTAGCCAAACACGACTTGAATAACACATCCTGGAATATTCCGATATCAAAAACCTTGAGCCTCATCGAAGGTGGGCATGTATTTATTCGCTCACCTGAAATGTGCAGAGCCCTTGATATTATCAGTTCTTGGAAAATTGATCCCTTCATCTTGATATCTTCTAACCTAATACTTCAAATCGGGTACTGTCCCATCTGGTCCAACCCCCACAATCCTACATGTCTAACCCTACTCTTCATTTTATTTCCAGTGCCAAAAGTAGGGCCAATTGAAATTGATTTGGAGTGCTGGGAATGAAGATGATCAAGCTGCACTTCTATTAAAGGGGTTTGAGCACACTGGAGCATCTAGCCATTATTTCATCCTAAGTAACACCCAAAGCAAATTTCGGCTGAGTTGCATTATGTTTTGCCCCTACAGGAAATGCTTCTGAAAATATCAAGCAAATTACTTTCAAAATTTGCTGGTCATGTAAGGTACAATAGTTATTTTGAACTAAAATTAAGATTTACAAGTGTCACTTTTGTTACTTCATTAAGTTCTTTCTTTACAATCTGTAAATTCTTCTATGAAAATTCAACATTAAGCAAAACATTCAAATTTTTAATTTATTACATTCGTCCTTTAAAACAAAGAATAACTACTCTCCATTCCAGAAAAATTATGGCACTACATTTTGGGAATGAACAAAAATTAGGACAAATACAAGGTGAGAATGGTACTGGACCCTCATCCTTTAGTTAGTCCTTTGTGGGGATATAACTGAAAATTACGAGTGAAATTTGATTTTGTTGAAATATGTCCAAAAAGAGCAAGAATTTGCAGTGTTTTATGCAATAAAAGTACAGTTCACCAACTCTGTATAAGACTAGTACCAGTCTTGGTAGAAATTATCCCTGATAGTGATATTCAGTCAGAGTTTTTTTTATAATGTTATTGTTCTAGCCAAGAACACACAATAACAAAATGTTGTTGGGAGCTCAAAATTTCAGAATGTTTCTCAATAAGGTCTATACCCTATGCCAAAAATGAAGGAAATCTAAGGGGTAGGGCAGTCACACCTTGTTGAGTACAGAGTGACTCGGCCATTTAACTTGGTTAGAATCTTGTGCAGTCTGGCCCCACAAAAGATGGGTGCACATGGTAGACTACCAACCATGCTCCAGGAGCAGGTCTCACTCGCTAACCTCAAAGGGCAGCTATTTAAAAAAAAATCTTTTTGGACTTGGAATATTTCCCTCTAACCTGAAAAAAATAATTAAAATTTTATGGATTTTAAAAGCAGCAGGAGTGAGATTTGAACTCCAGACCACTGTGCCATGAGGTCAGATATCTAACCACAAGACCAGTGATGACTGGTGTGCCAGTTTTGCAATTCTAATCCTTGATAACATTTACAGAATATATCGATACTGCTATTGTGATCAACACTCGCTATAATGAATATCTCCGTTCTGGAACGGTTGTCACAATTTATGCTCCAGGAGCATTAAGTGGTGGTCAAAATATCACATAATCAAGATTTCACTCATAATAACTTGTTGTATTCCCATATAGCACTTACTATAGGATTATGATCCAATGCATTACCACCTTCTTTTCCCTCCTTTTAATTGTAGTGACTGATTGGTATACTATTTTTTTTTTTCAAAAAGCAATCAGAATGTGTGATATTGGGTGTATTTTCTGAATTTTTAGTAAGCACCCACATTTGGATGCTTTTACACCACCCCTTCCTACAATTATGTAGACTTTACTATGGTGTGATCCTACATGATGCCTTTTGGTGAGCACCTACATTTGCCTATATTTTTATTGAAACATGCATTTTTACTTTGAATGTCTCTACAACCCCTTACCAAATTCCATATACAGTAAACACACCTACCTAAAAGAGCAGCAAGTGGCATTTTCCATACAAATTAACCTAACAAGATTCTACCCCAGGAAACCCTGCAAAAATGGACATCCAAGTATCCAATAATTTTACCACATTTTTTTAAACAAAAGGCATTGCACATGCCCTTACAGAAAAGAGTCGTGTCCAATAACAGGCGAGTAAAGATTTTCCCCAGTGGGAACTTGTTGCATGATGGACATTCTTGTATCTTTTCAAGATACACCAGTGTTGCAGAAACTGTTGACAAAAACGAACCATTTTGCATAGCATTGATAACCCAGCAGCGGTGTCTATGATCAAACCTTCACATTCAATAACCCAAACCGAATGTCAATAACATAGGATAATCAAAGCACCCAAGGACAGTCTTTGAAGCGGCAAGTATCAGCATCAAATATCTAAGACAAGCACCAAACCCAAGCAGAAATCCCCCCTGCACAAAGCAGCCAATTTCCTCCTTTATGCTTCATCACGGAGGCAACATGATTTCCACGTCCAATGCCAAAAGTTTTCCCAGCTGATTCCTTTGAAGTGATTTAAAAGGGGGTAAAGAGGCAACCATGAAATGAGGGCAATCCTCCGGTTAATGTGCCTTTCTCGTGATCAATAATACTTCCTATCTCTCTCTGGAGAGCGCCAATACAGGGGCTGATTTTGTATGCATAAAATGCAAAGTGGGGCACACGGGGATCACATATCAAGCGTGTTGTCGCAGGCAATTATTGACCGATATTCACAACGGCAGCTGCAAGACGGCTCCAATCGGGGCAGCTCTCCATGAATCATTGATGGCAGTGTTGTAGGTTTACATACAAAAACACTGAACTTGCTTTCACTCCCAAATCCAATATATGTATACAGACACTATGAGAATTCAATACAACAGCTCTCCCCCACCCACTGCCAAGGACAATGCTATCTAAAGGGGAAGTACTAATCATATCACTTTGTTATGTAGGGTTAACATTGCTTTGTACAATTTGGGTTTTGACTGGGTTGGGAAAACATTAAAAAATGTATATCTTTTAAATGGGCACTGTGATAAACAATTGTTCAGTAAGAATTTAACAGACTCTGGTATAATGTCTGTAATATGCTACTGGTATACATGTATTATCATTTTGAAATACCATGTTGTTCCTAATAAATGACTGATTCTATTAAATGCTCCCCTTATTTTTCAACAGAATTATATCAATTTCTTATTTATAATCACCTCTGTTAAAACACCTTCTTAGGCCCCCAAAAAATTGTTGTATTGGAGTAACCTGCCTGACCCTAATTTTGAAAATCAAGCCCTGTACAAAAGTATACGTACCCTAATTTTTTTTACTGATTTTCAAAAATCTTATTTTTCAAGTTGTTTTTACCCTGATTTTTAACCGATTTACTGAATATTTTTTGTGTTCTGGTGTAACTTTGGCAACTTCTCTTTAACATTTTCAATAATAAGAGTCAAAAGTATCAATATTAATAACATCACACAGACTATGTGTGATGATTTGATGTAGTAATGCATTATTAAAAAAAAAAAGCCACCCGTCCTACCCTATTTGAAAATGTCTTGTTACTCCAATACAACAATATTTTTTTGCCTTATCTGTAAATCATTTTCACTCACTCAAAAAAGTTTACCTAATTTAAAGGTGCAAAGAGTGATTTTCAAGTCATCCATATTTTCTGTGATATGTAGTGATTTCATATAGATTAGACACTCAATAGATTCCCTACCTTTTATTTGGCTATATATAAATAACTTAAAATGAAAACAAAAGGCGATTTGTATGATTATATTTCAAAAGAAAACATCATATGCCGAATTTCCTATTTTCTCCTATATTTTTGTACCAAAGAAACAGCTCTCGGCTCAATCCTTTCAAATGGGTTTATATCTGATAGAATGCTTTACACTAGTGCAAAAAATCACAATTTTTACATATTTTAGGGACACCTGTTATTTTAAATCTCTTACTGCACCTTTAAGACCAAAATCAATCACACCCCATTTACAATTCCATAATATTTTTTTTTATTGTAGAATATCCACATTGCATATTATATTTTTTCCAGTTTTGCATTCAATATACTATACTTGCATTTTCTCATACTGCTGCTTACGGTAGCAGGTCGCGTCAGCCATTTTATAACCAGGAAGTATATTGACTAATGATGTATTGCCCCATGGTGGCACATTGCGGCAGCCCCAGACGGCAATGGATAGGAATTGCTTAAGCAAATACCAGTGATATTTACATCAAAAATTGACTTATAAAAACGACTCTCTTTTGAAAAATGCAGGGCCCCAGGCCATTTACTATGAAAATTATGGTATGCCTAAAATTATTATTACGATACAGGCCATAAGCCACAACATTTACCACAGAAGGTGTATTGGGTCCATCCCCAATGCACCAATCTTGGGAAATTTCAACCTCAATAGGTCATGTGATCCCACAAAAATCCTATTCTAAACAACTAAAAACCTAACTTTTAAACCCTCATTTTGCCCACAGTGTTAGTACGGATACTTAAGACCAATTCAATACAGTCACAGCCCCGGAGGATCCAATAGACCTCATTGGTGGAAGGTTGCAGATTACCCACTAAAGCTAAAACTCTCCTCCGATAGTTGCGAACTAATGAATAGTACAAAAACCATAATTTGCCCTCTCATAGTCACAACACAAACACCTATCTAAGTTTTGAATATTGTAGACTATACCCCTCAACACAATTACATGATTTACTTTCAGTATCTCATCCAAATATTTTACTTTGCATGAAGAGAAGATATCAGTGCTTCCCACAATGCCATTGTTCCATTGGAAGTTTGTGTACAGGTAGGTCATGTGACGTAGTGACTGAAACATTGTCAAATGCAAGTTTGTGATCGTACTGTCAATTTAGCCATGTTTTATCTTTAAAGATTCACATCAGTACGTCTGTTCAAAACCTCCACTGAAGCAATGCATTGTGGGAAGCTTAATGAAAATCTTCTCTTCTTTGCATGTATCATATTCAACCTATGTCTCTGGCAAGCACCATCTTTGGGTGCACCCATATCTTCACATTAAGTATAAAATATCGTGGACTCGGAATGCTTGTGTCGCATGCCATCGCGGTTTGTGAATGAAGGCCTCATATGGACCTTTGACATGATTTTGACATAGACTCGTAAACAAATGAGGGTTTGTGTGTATATTCCATAAACCCAAGTTGGTTCCACATTGAATTCAAAACTTTTCAATCGGGTAAATTTGTACAGTTTCAGATCTTACAACTTGACCTCATATGACCTTTGACTTGGTATATGACCTTTAACCTTATCAACAAATGGGGTTGCCAGGCCGAACTAGTTTGACTTAATTTGTTTAAATCCATTAAGTATGAGGATATTACAGGCAAATGATAACCCTTTCACAACAACATCAGACTTCATCAACAACAGTGGACAAAAGTGAATCAATACGTGTCTTCTGCCCCTAACCCTACACTCCAAAAACTCACTAGCACTCAATGGGTTGAAGCTAGAAACCTAGCTGAAGTCCAAGAGATGACGCTGACGTCAACGTTTACCGACACTCGTTGGGCACGACTCCCGCGTAGGCTGCCATCCATGCTAGGGAATGGTGCGCCAGAGGCCCGGGTTCCGAATCCCGCCACGGATGTACAATCTTCTTTAGGGACCAAATCAATACTAAATGGCCCAGGACATTTTCCGGTTCTGCCGGTTCCAGGCGGTTCATTTAAAGACCGCTCGAATTTTGAATCCTTTAATCCGATTAAGTAATTCAGCAAACTCAATGAATTAATTGAACCGCGCGGAACCGGACAGAACCGGACAACACCCACCAGTTGAGTATTTAATTCATCCCTTAGCTTCTATCCCTTTAACCCCTTCCCTGGCTTGGGATTCTGAATTTTGTTGCCTGATAGTTTTAGTATTGTTTTGTACAGTTTTGAGGGAAAATTTGCATCCTATCATTTTAATTAGTGCCCCTAAAATGTCTTCAAAACACCTGGGCCCTAATTAGGTTGAATATAGCAATCATCTGAGCATTGAGTCCCAATTCAAACATTCCAAAAGTCCTTTAATGGCAATGCTGCCTTAAAGACACTATCAGTGATTTATCCGAAAGAGTCAAAATATTTGAAATTTGCTGGAATAGCTTAAAAGTGAAGAATAAGCCTGTAGAATTCTCATATGTTACCTTTTCCAACTGAAGAATTGACCGAAAAGGAAGAAAACGGCAGATGCGAATCTCCATTCAATTACGTGTAGAAGTAAGTGTCTAAGGGTCCGAACGGCACGAATGCTAAAAACATTCAGATTTTGTCTTGCTTAGGTTGCTTTTTCTTGGTAGTATCCTGTGCAGGGGATGTTAGGATGTATACCTATACTTGTTACAGACATGCAAAAATCTGATTTTTAACGATTTTTTTGATTTTCTGATTTAGTGCCTTTAAGCTATCACCAACACGCAAGTTTGTGAAACACTTACGTCACTTAGCCTCGAGTTCGGCCTAATTGGTCCGTTTGTTTGCAGTGGTTGTACGTTCTCGTCTCCACTGGTTGCCCCTCGATGTGGTGATCTTATCTGTAGCAAGAAAAAAAACAGGAGAAACATTCGCCCCCCGCACTTTGGAAATTCAACTACTATAATTCAATTGGCCAGAAGTAAGGAGTAGTGTTATCACTTCCGCACAACAACTTGCATGCGTATTGCGCATGCCGACTTTGTAGCTAGCTGCGACTTACTGAGATGCACACATTCAACACTGCTTGAGAGCTATGACATCATTCCTTACTTCTGGCAATACAAAGTATACCCGGAGAAGTTTAGCACCTGCAATGTTGTAGTCAAAGTCTGTATATAAACACATCAGATTAGTTTTCAAAAGCAAACTTAAACACACATACCTTTCCAGCATGATTTTCCTTTTATCAGTCACTACAAAGTCTTTTAGATATGTAATATGCTTACCTTTACAAGTACATTGAAGGAGGCCACTCTTCACCCATATCACATCTAAGCATACTATTGGGGGTCTTCCTATTCCAAAAGGTTCACAATTCCAGTTTGCTTCTTATAAGGGTTGCTATTCTAAATACTCAATTTCTCCATAGTTTTTGCCACTAACAAGATGTGCACCATTATTTTGGAGGTTTCCTATTCTACAGGTATCTCATCTGAAAGAGCACTGCTTTTACTATCTGAATGTAGTAGTGTTAAAACCAAAGTTTTAAATTCAGTTTTGTCCCAGCTAACAGGGGTGGCCAGATTCATACAGTTTGTTGTATGAGGATTTATTGGAGCAAAAGATAATTGACCGAATGCCCTTCCTGATGTCAATGTGCTGGATGGCCGCCATTAGATCTCCAGAGCCGACACCCTTTTAGGTAGATCTTCTTTTTAGTTCTTTAAGGGAAACTAGCTACCCTCCTCATCGGATTTCGTTAGAAAGGGGTGATGGTTTAGCTGCCGACAACCCAGCCCTGGGACAGGCAGTACCCAGACTACCAGGATACCAGTAGCAGGCCCTCAAGAAAACTTGACCTGACCTTGAATAAGTTGAATAATTTCATAAGGTTTGCTACTCCAAAAGCACTGTTGTTGGCAAAGGCAGACCCCATTCATTTTCATAATAGCAACCTATTGAATACCACACTTTATTACATTTTGGGAAAAGTGAACTTTCAGAATAATGGGCAACTATTATCTATTACTTGACAATAAATGTGTCAAGGAATTTCCCAAGATTTAAATTCATTTTCTAAAGGCTAAGGTTAAAGTTCAAAAATCAAAATTGAAATCTAGAACAGTCAAACTTTAATTATAAACTTTAAACACATACCAATATATCCAAAGTTAAAAAAAAATATGCTAAAATAGCCAGCTTTTAGTTTTACACTGTAAATTAAGACTCTGAAATAGCCAGCTTTATACTGAAACAAGATCCTTTATTTGTATGAAACATGCTTCTTGGTTGGGATTTTCCCTCACATTAATTTGTGCCTCTGCTTGCTGAAGTGGAAAAGCTTTCACATTATTAGCTCTTCATTACTATTGGGAGTTAGTTCTCCCTTGCACTTAGAACAGTAAGTTTTTTTGAATGAGATAAATATAAAATCAAGTCTTTTATGTCAACTCCAACTGCTTGTTAACATTTTCAAAATGAGATCAAACTCTTGACATCACAAGCACTACTTCACAAGAGATTTCCCATTCAAATCCAGAGTTGGCATTTTCAATGGAGCTAATTCCTCACTATCACAAGCACTACAAATCAATAACACACTTCCCCCTTAAAGATGTGGATTTTTTTTACATTTTATTAATTCAATCTCGCACAAAGTTTCCATTTAATTCAATTTGTCTCAAGATTATGCCATTTCACTCAAATATGAATGATAATTTGTGGAAAGTAGTGCATGAATTTTAACACAATGTTCTTGGAAGAATTAAACAATTGCTTTTAATTTTTTTTTCTTTTTGTTTGGCTTGTGAATGTTTTATGATAACTGTCAGGATGGTGTATACCGAGTTGTGGTTCAGACAGAGAAAATATGGATACATTCATGTTTGGCCTATTTGACTAAAGTAAACAGCCTCGTAAAACAATCCTCGGTAATTTTTAACTTCCTTTAAGAATATTCCACTATAGGGGTTTACAAAAACTCCATGAAATCACAATGCCAGTAGTACTTGCTAATGTTTTTTTTATTTACTAATAACATTTCATTATTTCTGACCACACCTGATTCACTCAACCCAATGTTGGTTAATTATGAAATTGAGACACAGGCAAAAATAAGAAACTTAGGAGATTTGTCCTTTAAAATACCCTTAACTTTGTGTATGCTAGAGGCATAAGGATTTCAACATTTGAATTCACATCAAGTTAATGATGACATTACCGACATTAGCATAGCTGTTTGACCTAATGCAAATTGTCTTATTTTTAGAACAATTTTAAGAAGTGGTGATGTAATTTTGACAACTGATATAAGTATGGACATGCAAGAGCTATAACTTCTGCAAAAATCAGAAAAATCCATTGCAGGAATCTTGCCATATGGGCCTACAAAGGTCATGATTTGTATGTTATAGCACCCTCTTTATGCCCATTCTCCCAAGAAAGACATGTAAAACTAGATTTTTAAAAGAAAATCACATTTGCCCACAATGAAATTTCATACAGTTTGCACAGAATGTACCTAATGGAATAAAGACGTAGCTAACGGAATACCTAATTCATGTCAGCTGTCAAAACTGTGTCACTGTTGATATTTTTTTAAAATTTTATTCCAGTTTTGTCATTACAAATGAAACTTTCAAACAGCTATGTTAGCCTGTGTGGATCAGATCAGATTAGATGTGTTGAAAATGTCAAGATAGAAATGCTGCCCATATAGCCTTAAACAATCAACTAAGATATGCATTGTCTCTGAATGCTTTTTCTTAAGTAGCAGTCTCATCTGCATAACAGTGACAAAAAAATATGAGCCGAGTGTCATCAGCAAAAAAAAAAAAAAAGTTGCTCAACATCCCAGATGCTTATCTCGCTTATTTATGAATCCCCAAAATGACTGATTTCATTACAAAGACGAAACTTAAGGATGTGCGTTAGAAATAAATATCTGGTTACAGGGGAAATCATCCCCGCTTGTTTGTAGGTTAATCCGCTGCCTTAGGACGCCCAATACTGATAAAATTACTTGCTTATTTAGCTGGCATGATAAGCAGGATTCACATAGGAAATGTATAGATGTAGGAGCAGCAATATCAGCTATAGACTAGACCTAGAGAGAGAGAGCGAGTGTGTGTGTGTGTGTGAGTGTGCGCGCGCGCACGCGCGTACATGTAGTGCACGGCTGCACACATGCATGTTTCAGCAATTGATGGTGAAGGTTAACCATAACAGGGCGACATCTGTAACTCATAACAATCGTTAAGAAAGGGTCTCTTAGAGCGGCCTCACTGGCCAAAATTTCCCAATTTACCATCATCGCCTTGAAATTTCCCCGCATTTGTCCCCTCACCGGTTCCCAACACCGTCCCTCGTCGAATGTCGCCAAATAAAGAAATTTAGTAAGTAATAAGGATAGGTCTTGCATACAAGACTTTTGAAACTAGTATTTAATAGTGTTTAGTATTTCAATATGGAGATGTGGCAATCCCTGTGGTAGCTCTAATGTACGCACTGTGAACTACGTGCTCCATTCCACCGCCAGACGTTTACATGTCGTTGGGTTCAACTTACCCGTAAAGTGCGAATGAACTCCCTAATCAATTCGCCGGCATAGAAACAAATCAATGGCGGTCAAGACCTTTGCCTTTGTAATAAGCCAAATGATTGGTTCCATCTTTGATTGGCGATGCATTGAGCTATCACATCCAATTAGGGTACGGTACAATCACAGATCTGAATGGAATCATAACAATTTGCTTGTGAAGACAAAATGCCCGCACTTGTTATCTTTCACAGTCATTTGACAAGGCACTTTGTATGACAATTGTATAAGAAAGGCTTGATTGTGTAAGGCCTGTCCTTAGCTTACCTCAATGCCAAAAAGGATAATATCAGAAGCACAGAAATATTGTTGACTACCACATAATTATGCAGGACTGATTTGAATGGCCTTGCAAATTACTGCTGGTTAGGATAGCCTTGTTTTGGATTGATTTTTTAAAAATCAATTGTTTTTTATTTTTCTTCTATTCCAAAAGTGAAATTTAATTCACATGCATAAATTTCTGCCTGTCCATTATCAAATAGTAACACCTCATAAAAATGACCTCCAACTTGACTTGCATGAACCAATGGAACAACTAATGGATGAGTCTAGACATGTACATGGCACTATTTCCTGGCTATTTCATATTTTGTAAGCTTTTGAAGGCATTTCCAGCAGCCACTGAATTATTAGCAGGATCTGATATTAATTATCCGAATTAAAAATTCCTTTTGTGATACATTGACAAATTCAAGCTTTACTATTCACAGGTATAGTTCACTAAGGCAATTACCATTGCAACTGTACAAAAACCTCAAAATTTGGTGGAAATGGGGGTGCTTTCTTCCCCAAAAGGGTTATTTTTATTGCTGTAAAGGTTGCAACTAGAGATGTCTAGTCATCCATGTTTTCTGTGATATGTAGTGATTTCATATAGATTACACACTCAATAGATTCCCTACCTTTTATTTGGTTACAGAAATAACTTAAAATGAAATCAAAAGGTGATTTGTTTATGCTTACAATTCAATAACGAAACATATAGGCTGAATTTCATATTTGCTCCTATAGGAAATTAGAAATTTCACAAATTTTTGACCAAAGAAACAGTTCTCAGCTTAATCCTTTCAGATGGGGATATTTTTGATAGAAAAGCTTGACACCAGTGCCAAAATCAGAATTTTCACATTTTTAGGAACACCTATTTGAAATCTCTTGTTGCACCTCTAAATATTTCAAAGGAGCATTTCTTTTCCTGGCACCCTATTTTCTTTCAGGACACACTGTATGCTACATATCATCATGGCCTGCCACTGTGGGCCAATCAAAATGGTAACAATGATATAAAAGATATTATGAATATTTTTTTTGTTTTATTATCAATGATACATTGTCATTTGTGTAACTTATAGAAATCGTTTTTAACAAATTTGTATTTAAAAATAAATTGCAGCATAGATATTTTTAGCCAGGCCTTTCACTTTAAACAAATAATGCCTTCTTACTTGGGACATGTGTTGGTACTCTTTTTACCACAAATTAGACATTTTCCATTCAGGTTTTGACATTGACTGTACTTAATTTTTACAATACACACCAACTGCACTTAAATTTTGCAATAGACATGCAAAAGTACAGACACAACACATAATATGAACACACAACACGCAAAGACACCTGTAAACATACGCGCACATCAAACACACAGTGAAAAGGCCAATCCTTTTCAATTGAGTTGACGTGCAATTGTTTTGTAACAAGCTAACTCTTCACAGCCAATTCTATTTCTGCATACCCAAAGTACTTTAATATGAATTTCACACTCCTGTCAATTATACAGTAAACAAAATACTACTGTGTAGATACTTTGATACGGCCCTGAGAAATCAAAAACTTAATAAATGCCAGATTTTGAAACTCAGCAAGGCAATTTGTTTCTTTAATACTTGTCAATTTTTTCTCCGCTATTTTTGTCTATAACCACTGTTAAATATTGATTTTGCTGTATCTACAGAAAGCCATTGAACATATATCAGTGCAGGCTTTTAATATGCCTGCTGCATTTAAGATTTTCAAGCACTCCAAACAGCTGCCGGCAAAAAATGATGCGCTTAAATTGAAATGTAAATCCAAACTACATCGTGTGTGCTCAGAATCGGGTTTAAAACCATATAGAGCCTTCCCTATAACATCACTACAGATAGTGTTTTTACAACCCATATTTCTACACACTAGTACAATAAGACAGTGTATTCATGAGACCCATTTATGATATATAACCGATACAACAGCCTATTGTTGGAAAGCAGCTGCCATTGCTGTCCATATATTGATCCATATAAATTACCCCCTCCTCTAATTCAACTAGTACATTTAAAATACAGAATAGATGTTTGATGTCTCTCCATTTGGTCTTGTTACAAGCAAATTGACTACAATATGCACCAACTATCACGTTGCTCCCCAGTTATATTCATTGTATGGCAAGTTCAAACAACCGAAGCATAATGTCCTTGCTTAATTTTTCCGAAATTGGATGTCCTTCCGTAATAGGTTGTTGAAAATGGCGGTGTGATTCCTTCTTCATAATGGATTGCTGATACAATCAAGTGAAACTGACCCAACTCCCTAGGGACACATACACACAGCCTGCTACAACTCACAAAGGTCCGCGTGTGTATATGTCAGCTTGACAACCGACGTAAATTGCAAGAGACAAAAATGGGCTGCCTGAACCCGACACAGACAAAATACAAAAAAAGTGAAATGCTGTCAGAGAAATTATGCGAACCGACAGGGTGATATCGAGCCGCACAAATTGCACTTGTTTCATGCGTGCTTTGTGCCCGGTTTAGGTTATGGACAGTAGACAAAATGAAAGGTGGGGAAAGAGCAATGTGAAACACTCGTGCCGGCAGTATGCGATCCCCTCTTGACGACAGCCTGCGAAAGCTAGCCAGGTTGTTGATGGGTGAAGTGGCCCTTGATGCCATCGTACCAATAGCCCCTCTCCTTGAGTCTAGTACCATTCACACCACTTCTGCCATGCCTCGTAAAGCTGTACGCCACGCTAGCAGGAAATGATAGCTCCCTGGTTAAGGGCGCTTGCCCGTGCTGCCAGCATGCAAAATAAGAAGGTACTTACAACAAGATAAGAATCCTGGGCTTGATGGTGATATGTCGGTTTGCTACGATGCCAGTTAAAAAAATCCTATACAGAATGCCTGCTACTATGACGCCATGTTGACATGCAGGGCTCAATTACAAAGAGAGTAGTAGTACACACAGAGGCATATAATCCCAAGCAAGTAAAACGACAGATGCAAGCTACAAGGGGGCTCAAGGTTTAATCACACATGCGCAAAACCTAGGAGCCCAGCTAATGCCTGCTTGGCCGTGCAGCTTTCACCTGCTCCTTGCAAGCTTGAAATATCCCGCTTAATTCACTATTCACGACCAATGAGCCGAGACTGGTCTCACTCAATGGCCCCGTTCACTTGTGCAAAATGGCCTTTTATTCCCAGTGTGTGACTGTTGTCTCTAGGGTGTGTTACGTTCCCTCCAGGCAGCCACAAGTCGTGCTTTATAATGCAGGCCAAATCTAAACCCACACAAGTCAGACTTGCTGCAACACGACGCCTTGCTTACAAATTCACAGCAGCGACACCTTAGGTGCGAGACTGTGACTTCGCGACTAATGAAGCTTGGTGCTGTAAACCTCCGAGCATCCCACGAGGTGTAAGCCAAGACTGAGAGAAAAAAGAGAAGGAAAAAAATGGCAACAAAATTTTATGACCTAGACAACGGCAGGATTATAGAGGGTCCGGATATTTAGTCCATTTAGCTGCATACCACTATGCAATAAAGTTGCTTTCTTAAAATATGTCGAGAGAGATCACATTATCATAATCTATTTCAATGAATTGCAATAAACAACTACAGCAGCATTCCTTGACGATGCCTGTAGTTTAATGCAGCACTAAGATCATCCAGTTGTAACAATATTGGTTTTGTTTCCAAATGCAGATGCTAATAATTATAACACTCAATAATTCCAAAAATTCTAATACCATCTTTTCAAGCCAACTTCCACATATATTTCTTAACTTGATTCTGGACTTATCAAGCTGCACATTGCATTCTGTACCATCATCGACTATTTCAAGATAATAACAAACCTTTCACTCAATTTCTGCAAGTGTTCAGCTCCCATACAACCGCCATACTTAGTATTCCACACACAAAACCACTACCATCAGTTCTTGTTCACTCTCAAGGAGACTGGCTAAAATCCCTGCAGCAGATATTTTCATGGCCGACCTCTCGGGACCTAAGCTGATTTTTCTTGGACAACTTTGGAGTGTGATAACATCGGAAATTTGGACGTGACTCCGGATGATCTGCAGCCCGAGGGAATCATGAAATTTTCAGCTAGAACCCTGGCAGTCGGAAAGGACACCGTGTATTTGTCTTATCGCTTGGAGCTAGCAATGCGAACACCGCGCACCCAAGGGATGCCACGATTGACACTCCTACGTCCATTTTCAACAAAGCAAGAATTTCAATTTTGGTTTCTGATCAGAATGTCACGTCCTACACTTTTTACCCTCTCCTCATAATGCCAGGCTAATTTTGGGCCTTTTAGGGGAATGCTCAATCAAATTGCCTCCACAGGCAGAATATTATTGTTATTATTACTGCCTTTTGCTATTTGGGGACTACTGGTTACAATTCTGATTATCAGATCGATTAATAATATATTGTTTAAAACCCGATTATCATATCAATAAATTGTCTAAATAGGTGCAATAGATATCAAATAAAAGTTAATTCAGCAAAAAACTAGTTACTTCTTTCAATTCTGACGGCATCGGTTCATTGAACAGAGAAAAGTGGCCTAACCATGTTATTGTAGACACAAGGAAAGGCTATTAATTTTGTTTTCTCAGTCAAGCGTTGACAGTTGGAGAAAGAGCTTTACCATTCTATGAATTTAACACGGCACTGTACAATTTTGGAATTTACTTCAAACAATTTAAACTAGTATTGGGTGAGACCGGCAGAAATGACTGGCAAATAACAAACAAAATAGTACTGTGACCTTGCCATTAAGTGTCCACAAAGCAATAAAAACACCCAAGTAATAAATACAATCCAAGGGATTTACACCTAAACCCACCAGGTGACTGCAAATTATGAGAATGGCACTGATTACCAGCAGTTACTGTTATATTAAGCTCATTAACCACTCACCAATTATCCCAAGGTTGTCTTCTTAAAATTGACAGAGAATTTGTAAAACTGTGACAATGTCCGCAGCTTAGCCAGGCTCTAATTTGACTGGCGGTCATTTTCATGCACCTTGCTCGGGCCCTCTGGGCTTGATCAAGAAGATAATATGACCAACTTGCCAACACAAAGTGGCCAGAGGCATTGTTCACAGATGAACAATCGGCAATATATTTCAGGCCCGGCAATATACAGTGGACGTTAGTCGTGTGGAAAAAAAGGTGCTCGTGTTTACATGTGTTTCATATCTAATAAAAAAAATGGCTGATTATCAAATTGACTTCAATCAAAGCAAGGACAGTAGCAAGCCGACACAAACTTAATCTTACTATTTTAATTTTATTATAATTTACAATTTACACCCGGTGCTATGCAATTCCGTCTTTGTCATTAGAGCACGGAAGACTATTACACTGCAACCAAGCACTGCTGTCTTCGCCTCGCATTTGATATCCAAATAGTTTCGTCAACCCTGTTGTGTTAGGAGTTGAATTTCTCCCCGGGATAATTTCCTCCAAATTAATCTGGTATAATGCAGTCATTGCCGACATGATTGTCAGACGTTTGTCAAATTGAAGCCCCCAGTAATAATGAATACAGTTGCTACAAGTCACCTAATGGCCACCATTCCCTTGCAGCTAAACACTGACAGGGGAGCCCGATCATGACTGAGAGTTATTGCTTACCAAATTGACAAAACACGAGCTGAGATGTTAACTCCATAAATATTACATTAGGATTTAGTTCAATTATACATTAGAGAGAACCTCTACAGCACCTTGATATGTCTATGAATACTCAAATACCACATCTACCTGAATCAACCACAGCTGAATTAAACATACTAAATTAAATTGGCTTGCACTGCACTTCCGCACTTTCACATGTTTAAAATGGAAAAAATTAAGATTATTAATACGCAATTATATTCCAGCCCCCGAGCTCATCCTAGTATTTAGGCCTTTGTTATGTATCTCCCCTTTCTTCTCCAATTTTTCTTCAGCAAAGGCCACCTAAGAACTTTCTGCAATCAAAACACACCAAATAATATGAGTGCCACTTCTTTTTTCAGCTCATTTTGATTACTTTGCTTATGTTGTTGTTTTCATGTGTTTTGGTTTGTTGTTGTTATTCACTTTCTTTGTATCACACAATTTCAGAACTTTTATAGAGCAAGAGTAAAAGAACCTATTTTCAACACACACATCTGAAGTTGCAGGACTATACTCCTGTTCAAAAAAAAACTCCACAACTACTGTGCCTTTACTGGCTACGGCAGGAAATATTTCCATTTGAATAATGGTACAATTCATTGCTTCAATGACTATGAATCTTTCAATTTTTAGGGAGGCAGTATACGACTCTCAAATGTAATCGTTTTGCACCAGCAAAACCGGGAAACTCTGGGTAAGAGACTATACACAGAGGGGAAAAGGATTCCACAATCAGACAACGAAATATTGTTAACCAATCCCATAATGCAATGTTTTTTGGAAAATTGCACCTTAATGGATATCATGTGACCTCATACAAAGCCTATGATTCTGACTTATGCAATTTTGAATCTAGAAAATGTTAGTACTTAAAGAATTTGTTAAAATAGCCTGAAAGGGCTCAATTCTTACTATTTATCTGTAAGACCCTCTAAGTATTAGCCTTTGGAAACTCTCACTTAGAGACATTCTACAGATGGACTTATGTTAGGCCTTGCCATGTTGATGGATGTTCAGGGACACCCTGGCCACATGTGGTGCCAGTAATCTGTTTCCTCGGCCTTAGTAGGGGTAACTGTTCTCCTTATCTCTCCTCACCCCAACTCCTGTCCCCTTGAAACTTGGGTGTAAACCATTTCCTAAACCTCCCATTTTAGGCCCAAATTAACAAGAAGTAATTATATAACTCATATAGTTAGCATAAGATTCTTGAGGTGTAGGTGTATTCTGTGCACAATGATTTGCCAGAGGTTCCGGCAACAGGACTTCAGTCTGTATCATTCTTACAAGTGATGCTGGCGGGTTTTTTTTTTTTTTTTTTTTGCTT
Organism: Ophioderma brevispina; assembly: GCA_023653785.1. Lineage (NCBI taxonomy): Eukaryota > Metazoa > Echinodermata > Ophiuroidea > Amphilepidida > Ophiodermatidae > Ophioderma > Ophioderma brevispina. Next base: position 27,653 of record JAMKCH010001002.1, on the reverse strand, counting down.
ATGTTGTTGTTTTCATGTGTTTTGGTTTGTTGTTGTTATTCACTTTCTTTGTATCACACAATTTCAGAACTTTTATAGAGCAAGAGTAAAAGAACCTATTTTCAACACACACATCTGAAGTTCCAGGAGTATACTATACTCCTGTTCAAAAAAAAAAACTCCACAACTACTGTGCCTTTACTGACTAAGGTATGAAATATTTCCATTTGAATAATGGTACATTTCATTGCTTCAATGACTATGAATCTTTCAATTTTTAGGGAGGCAGTATACGACTCTCAAATGTAATCGTTTTGCACCAGCAAAACCGGGAAACTCTGGGTAAGAGACTATACACAGAGGGGAAAAGGATTCCACAATCAGACAACAAAATATTGTTAACCAATCCCATAATGCAATGTTTTGGAAAATTGTACCTTAATGGATATCATGTGACCTCATACAAAGCCTATGATTCTGACTTATGCAATTTTGAATCTAGAAAATGTTAGTACTTAAAGAATTTGTTAAAATAGCCTGAAAGGGCTCAATTCTTACTATTTATCCTAAAGGGGCATAGTTGTTAAACTTGTCAAAACTTTGTGTCCCTAATATGTGTATAGTACAGTAAACTGTAGTAAAGTACAGGTACAGTGCAATGTTATGGGAATAGATAAACCCCCTTCCTGAAATGAATTAGTATACATGTAAGAAATTGTGAAATAAGTCCCTGACCCTGACCTAGTGATTAATAACTCCAATACACTAAATACCATGCCACTGATGTTAGAAAATGCTTTAAGTCCCAAATAATGTGATGATGTCATCATATGAACACACATATGGGCACGAAATCGCTGGCGGCCAGTGACACCCTCATAGCTTGCCCTCCCTGGACATGGGACTGGAGCCCCGGGGGCCCCTGGTTTAATTCCCACTCAAGATGTACAATCTTCTTTAGCTTGTGTCCCATTACCCCTTCCCTTGCTCCCTAGAGATAGGCCAGTGATGAGAAGGGCATTAGGGTTATGTTATAAAAACTACTTAAGTTCAAGGCAATTAACTACATGCATTATGTAATAGCCTTTGTACCTACTCTCTATCATGTACTCTTCCATTAATACAATATAAGCTGTGGGCTGCTCCATAAAAAAAAAAACATTTTAGTGACACATACACACAGCCACACATGCACAACAGATTGCCAAGTCCTACCATCTATGCTGGCAGCCCACAAAAACACAATCGTTATGGGTTCAATTACCCACTATTTTCCCGTTCTTTTGACACTCCTAGTACTTTTGTTTTTCAGCAGGACTATAACAATAATCCATAACCAATATTGATTTCACGAACAGATGCACACCGTAAACAACACCCCTCCTGTATTTATGGCCCTTGTTTCACACATGCAATGCAAATGATATTGTACAATTTTCAGACCTAATCTAGATCTCTACACACAAGTGTCATAAATGGCAAGTTACAAGTATAATTGAAATGCTCTCTCACCATTCACCATGTGTCAGAAGACATCGATTGCATATGGATAACCACTGCAGTGACACATTTAAATACAATTACCAATACTGTCACAACATACTCACAGCTCCCAAGGTTTAACAGCTTCTTTAATTACACTTTATCATAACAATTGGACGCATACAATTCATTTTCTTTCAAGCGTAATAAAATCGGGCTCCTCTTGCCACAGCCGCACATGAAATCGATACTTATATAACTAGCAAATTTCATCCGTTCTGTTTTGGATAAGTGCTATTTTACATAAAATTTATGTCTACCATTTTTCTTTCTTGTGGTGAATGGCATTAACACCTGTGTAGAAAACACATTATGAAGCCATTTTTTGATATTTTCAATGACAAAGAGTTTACCATTAAGCACAGAACAGTGGTTCTAACAGGGGCTTTAAAATTTAAAACATTTTATGAGCAAGTACTTATACAAGGAGTAACTGCCTGATGCATTACTTTAAAGCAGCAGAGGCACACTTTCACAACACCAGGCAAATAGGATGCATGCCATGGGAATCAACTCTGGTGTGTGTTTCTTGTGTTAAACGCCATTTCCGTCGTCTGCTGAATAAATGCAAACGTATCCATTTTGAAAAATCTTGAGGGTGCACTATTTTTCAAATGTGCCAGTGTCTCTTTAAAGGAGAATCCGTACAATGAGTAATATTAAACAACATACACTATATAATAACAAGGCGAACTCGTATTTACGCGATGCGTAAAATATGTCCCGCCGAATGTTGCGATCACCAACATGCAATAAATGCAACTTCAACACCCCACCCCCTCCCCAATACCCCGCAACACTCCACCCTCTCCCCAACACCCCGCAAAATTTTTTTTTTTTTTTTTTTTCACAACATACTCACAGCTCCCAAGGTTTAACAGCTTCTTTAATTACACTTTATCATAACAATTGGACGCATACAATTCATTTTCTTTCAAGCGTAATAAAATCGGGCTCCTCTCGCCACAGACGCACATGAAATCGATACTTATATAACTAGCAAATTTCATCCGGTCTGTTTTGGAGAAGTGCTATTTTACATAAAATTTATGTCTACCATTTTTCTTTCTTGTGGTGAATGGCATTAACACCTGTGTAGAAAACATTATGAAGCCATTTTTTGATATTTTCAATGACGAAGAGTTTACCATTAAGCACAGAACAGTGGTTCTAACAGGGGCTTTAAAATTTAAAGCAATTTATGAGCAAGTACTTATACAAGGAGTAACTGCCTGATGCATTACTTTAAAGCAGCACTGGCACATTTCACAAAATATGAAGTTTCTTCAATTTGCTCGCAAATGATAGTCTAGGCCATTGGAAGAATAGAAAGATATTTGACACATAATAATAACATATCCCCAAACAGATAGGGACATAAAAGGCCAAAGACATCTGTAGGCTGATTTTAAGTTTGCCGTAACTTTAATCAACAAATGTGTCTATTACATGAATATCATAGACTCGTACTCATTGATATTAAAGTCACAAAAGGCAAATAGGATGCATGCCATGTGAATCAACTCTGGTGTGTGTTTTCTTTTTCCTTCATCTGCTGAATTAATGCAATCAATTTTGAAAAATTTTGAGGGTGCACTATTTTTCAAATGTGCCAGTGTCTCTTTAAAGGAGAATCTGTACAATGAATAATATTAAACAACATACACTATAAAATAATTATTGACCACATGACCATGACTATTTAAAAACTGTGCTAGTGTATAACGTGTTATGCAATATGGCCGGCACATTTGCATCATACATGCCATAGGAAATACACATTATGAAAGCATCACGTGTGAAGGGGTATGACGCTACTGTGCCACCCGTATACACCCCATACATATCCCATATACACTAGTGCGAATTTCAAATAGTCCATGGTCAGACAAATGTTTTTAATTCATTTTTATGGTTAGTATAATTCCGTTTTCCCATGAAACCATTCCATATGTGTTCAATAATTGTTTTTATAGCGTATATTGTATAAGTTATTCTTGGTACAGGTTCTCCTTTAAGATCCTTTGCAACTGTGTATTAAGAAAATTGTGGTCAAGCTGATCAAGTTTGCCATGCAGCATTATTTACTAAACCAAACCTTAACCCCTAACCCTAGCTCTAAACCTAACTCTTAATCCCAATTAATACCCCATAACCCTTAACCTTAATCTTAACCCAAACCCTGAACCTAAACCTTAATATAAAGTCGTCTTCTTCTTATCGTGTCCAAACACTGTGGTTCTCAAATATGATCCAGCCAGAGATGGGTACAACATCTGGCTGCTTCACTGAATATAAAGTCTAAGCCTAATTATTAACCCCACCAGGCAGTGCCCAGGGTTAGCTTTGGGGCTAAAGCAACCCCCCCCCCCCAGGGTTTTCGGGGGAAATGAAAAATCAGCCTATTTTGGGCACATTTCAGCTGCTTAGCCTCCCGGGTTGATGGTTTCTTGGCACGCCTCTGCTAACCCTATAAAAGTAGCTCTGATAACTCTAACCCCAAACCTTAGGCTCTGCTTATTAACAATAATATTTAATTCTTACAACAAACCAAGTGCTCATAGGCATCGCTATTAAGAATACCTTAAGGCTTGCTAATACAAGGCCAGTTATTTGCTCACCCTCCTTTTATACCAGCAATATCCTTGTTAAGGTGTCATAAAAAAAAACAAAGGAAAAAGAATGTGCCTGGCCCTTGGGCCAGACTCCAAGAGATGTTTTCCCCTTTTTAGCTACCATTGCAAGGCTAGCATTGTTAGCATTCATACCTAATTGCCCTCACTTGAAGCATCCTTATATTAGTACGTATTTTAGTATCTGAGAAAAGGCAGCATTATTAGGATTTTAGTTTTATAATTTAAAACATGTTCTATAGCTGCTTGATAACCTCAACTCCACCACTCGCCCTATCAAATATGAGACTTTAGTATCAATAGAAACATTATAGTCTTCTGCTCACCTCTGTTTTGACTACATTCTATTCCGTTGTATAATGATAAATTGATATGAGCCAAAAAGTTGACTAGTCATCAAACTCTTCAAGTTGGACTTTTCTTTAAAAAACATTTTCAAGTTAACTTAGCTGAGGCATAATCTTTTTGTTAAAGAGCAAAATCAGAGAAAATTAAAATTTTGTTTTGATCTTATTTTGCCAGAAATCATGGAAAATTCATTGCTTTAATAATGATCACATACTCCTGTATAAAGGATTTTTTTAAAACAATATAAATTTGTGCTTAGATTTTTTTTTCAAATGTACATAATTGTATACGACACTTTTGAAAGGTTGCTAACTCTTCACAGTACCCTTTAATATACATGTACATACAGTCTCACAATTACTCAATTATATGTAATTGTTATTCTCTCAAAATTCATTTATACAATCGTACATATCATTGAATTGAATCAGTAGTCACCATGCCGAATAAGTAGCACGTCAAAATCTTGGCAATGATAGAGCGGATATGCAAAACCGCTGTTTCCCTCATTCTAATCATGATAATAATAATAGGGCAACTAAACAAAGACCCACATTTTATTTATAGCCAAACTACTAGTAAAGCTAGTTCCATGTTAATTTCACCTATTAACTATCTGAGCATGAGATCGCACAAAAACCGACATTGCCGGGTCACACCAATTTCTTGCTCAGGAACCAACAGAAAATTGCGGTGCGATCAAGTGCACGCCAAAATGCTCGGAGTGTAGTTGTTATGTTATAAGAAGTAGCTCCAAAATTTCCTACCTTCAAGGATGTGTGATCTGGTTTCACTAGCTAAGTGATTCTCAAGAATTTCCAGTCATCCAATTAAAGGGAAAATGGAGCCTGCTTCATGAGACCAAAATTTATTTAGTAAGATCTATTTCTTATAGATATTTTTGCTGCTTTTTTATATTCATGATTCCAATTGTTAACTGTCTTTATCTATACTCCATTTCCCTACCTCTGTGCAGTGACTTCAGCACAAGATTTGATGGACGCACCAGTAAACTGCGTTTTACACACACGCACAAAGACAAAATATCTTGACTTGTGCATAAATGCTGCGTCGAGGTTAGGACATCACTGTACAGGTAGAGAATGGACTATACTAAATTCAATAAAAATGATAATTCTAATGAACAATCACTTTACGGGCTACATTGTGACCATGTTTTGTTGAAATGTACACACACAAAAAATACTAAAATTAAAAATAATGAACTTTTTGGACACTACATTGGAAAAAAAAATCCCAATGTGTGCATCTTCCTGCAATACACAGATAGCAAAAAAAATAATATTTTCTCTTTTTGTGGAAAGTATGTTGTATCAAAAACCACTAACTGTTGTTGATGTTGAATTCAGGTCCAAAACACGCATCCTTATATGAACCCACTTTATGACTAGAAAGTTTGGGGGAGCATTTGGGGGATCATTCTTTGAGTAATATTTGTTTGGATTCGACCAAGGAAGTACTTTTAAGGTTTTGGTTAGGGTAATAGTTGGTTAGGGTTAGAGTTGACTAAGGTTAAGGCTAAGGTTAAGGTTAAGGATATGGTTAAGGCTAAGGTTAAGGATAAGCCTAAGGTTAAGGCTAAAATTAAGGCTCTTAAGCTAATGTTAAGGCTAAGGCTACGGCTGAGGTTAAGGGGTAAGGGAAAAGACTAAGAGTAAAGTGTAAGGGTTAGGGTAAAGGTAAGAATGAGGGCATGGTATGGGTAAGCGTTAGCAGTTAGGGTTTAACTTGTGCAATACTACACAAAAGATCAACCCTAAATTTAAAGAACTTTGTTTGACAGTTATACAAATCGACTACATGACCCAAAGCAGAGCAAAAAACTTCCATGTAGGTATACAAGGGTTGCTCACCTTTCATTCATTCGATTGCCAATGTTTAGGTTTCATGAACATCATCAATTTTCATGAACCCACATGGAACATGAAATGTATACTTATATACACAGATATGTACAGCACTGATTTTGTTTGGATTAATGATTCCTGCACAAATTAATCTTCTGGCAATTTGTTAAGAAAATAGAACAATATGAACCAGTTGTACATTATCTATACATCCAATGCATAATGCTCCCCTTGTATAAACTTAAGTTTTTTTGTGTGCAAGTGGTTTACTGCTTTGTAAATTTAACCAATTTTTGCCATCAATATTCTTTAATTAGAGCAGCGAGTATTTGACATTCGAGGAAACTGCTACTGTGAAACTCAAGAATGAACGCCTGATCGTACTTGGTATTTTAGCAATCTCATATCCTGGCTTTTTCTAAATTATTGTTTTAACAGTTTGACCAATAAACCGACAATCAAAACATCATGAGCAGGAATTCTGCAATCAATGCTCTTCTAAACCTGGCAAAAATTAAAACTCCAAAACATGAGAAGCATGGAAAAAAGTAGGGAACGAGCACAAAGAGGGATAAGATATCAAGGCATCTGAGTACCAGCAGTGCGCTCGATTGTGCTGATAAAATAGCTCATTTCCTCCCTGTAGTAATCGGAGCCCGCACCTTTCTAATGGCGTCATCTCCATGTCAGAGGCGAAGACAAGTTTTTCAAAGCCCTTGTCAAAACTGATAGCTACTCCCATCAAGCATCATACTAAATGGGATTCAAGCCTCCAACACATCTCCATTATATCACCTATTGATTATTGTGTAACTTGTCGCTAATGTTAGAAATGCTCGGCAGCAACTGCATATTTCATGCCGGCGCATAATGAGCAGACCGCCCCCTCTCGCGAGTCAATTTCAATGTCAAATGTTAATGGCAAAGTGGGATAATGAATTGATCTTGTTACAAAAGGGAAAAAAATTGTTAAAACAAAAAAAAATCATAATGAATAATCGGCTAACAGCCATTATGGCTGTGTATTGTATTTCTTTACCAATGCCACATAATGCTATGCAATGAATGAGCCGCTATGAATAACTATTTACATGCTTAGCACATTTTCAATGTGACAATGTAAAAGTTCTTTTACCAAGTACTAATTGAAAAACATGAGACAATCCTGTATGTAACAGTGTAAAGTGTACACAAGCAACAGATCATGATCATTGGCATACAAAGAAGTCAAACTGGATCAATTTGATATCTTGAATACACTCTTGTGATACTACATGAATGCATTTAAAAGCCAAGTACCTCGTATTTCCATGCGACACCTGATGTGAGAAACCAGCCAGGAGCAACCATTATAATTAAAGTAACAGAGGCTTATTGGGAGGGAGTGGCTCAAAATGAATGCTCCAGCACCAATTCTGGGCTGCTGTCCACACACCTATTGCCCAATTCATATCTGGACAAAGGTAATGTCAGATTGTGTAAACACCCCATTCAATTTTTAAATAGTTAATTATGCATCTTATATTGATAAGATGAGTGTGACATAATTAGATCCCCTCTGTCTTGCGAAGGCATACAAGCTTGAACTTTGACTCCACGTGGCACAACAGGGCACCTAGATGTAGGGGGGTACAAAACAGTGTTTACATATGCTAACTTTACTTTTGAACCCTTTTTATTCCACTTACAGGAATCAAACAAGTACCTTTCTATACTCCATCCAACTTAAGTGACATCACTGCTTCTAAACAGTTGTCACTTCACACTTCATGCCAGGTGAATTATAAGCAAGGGTACTGGCCCGAGAAGACAGCATAAAAGGCACTGTATGTTTACTTCAATAACCAATGGTCATCACATTGAAAAAAACATACAGGTCCAGATCTACCACATCCTCTGTTTTCACCAATTAATCATGATGACCACTGACTACCCCCAAAGCCACAAAAGCCAACATCACAAGTTTCACCTTACCTGAATACATCATGCGTACCATTACCAAGTTAAGCCCTCTATCCAAAATAACACCAGTCATAATGACATTATACCCTTCACACCTACACTGTATCATGTGCTTTATTCTGTTCAGGATACACAGTTAATGAAATAATGAAATAAAACACAAGTTACAGGGTAGGTGCAAAGGGTTTAACCCTAGCACAGCTAAATCTCACCAAAACTCACTGTGTTAATTGAGAAAAATGCACTAAGTCCAGAAAGTAGCGATGATGTCATCAAACCAAGACTCATATGGGCACGAAATCGCTGGCCGGGCCAGCGACACCGCCGTAGCGTGCTATCCCGGGTCATGGGGCTGGGGCCCGAAGGGCCCTGGGTTCGAATCCCACCCGAATTTGCGACTTTTCTTGTTCCCCTCTTCCCTCACTCCTTCAGTTCCTCCCGGGAGATAGGCTAGAAACCGACGTCAGGGTTAGGGTTAATGTAATTATCCTGAACATCAAGTTGGCAAAAGTTGGGAACAAACACCTGCATAGTGGCTCATGTATGCATGAGGGCAATTTGCAAAGCCATAGCCATGCCTCTTATTTTTCAAATCACTCTCCATGCCATCATATCATTTCATCACAACCCAGAAGCCGAGAACTGAACTGTCCGCAAAGGTGCCCAACGATCGGGCCACTACAAGTTCATTGCAATTTCAATCACGTCACGAGACGGGGCTGGCTTTATTGGGTGATTCAGTATCAAGTAGTTTACCCCGTACATTGAAGAGATTAAAACAACCGCTTCAACAATCTGAAATATCTCTTGAACAAAGTGAGGAAGCCTAGGCTTTTTACATTGTGTATTTACCTGTTTCAGCTTGAGAGGTTATTAGCTTATCAAGTAGAGCTAAGCTTCACTTTGACATCTGCAATGAGGGCACAGTTACAGGACTGCATCAAAATTAATGTTTCAACTCAACAAGATCAAAACGAGTTTTCTCCCTTTTTTTTGAGTTTGAGTGATATTGTATGGCCCGCATATTAGCTGACTACATGCGTGAGTTGTGCAGTTGGACATATAAACTAAATTATGCGTCATAAAAACAAGCAAATATTAAATAAGCAAATTTTCAAAAGGCCTCATCTGTTTAAGCAAAGAGAGAGACAAAAGGCAAAGAAAGGGACAAACAAATTTTGGAAATTACCAAAATTTTTCACCACTTGAAAAAGAATGAGAAGATGATAAACAAGACCCCTATTCTTAATTGAGCTATAATAATTTCATCAAAACATTTGCACTTGAAGCAGAATTGAATGCCTATCCATACATTAAGTCTATATATATATATATATATATATATATTTAACCAACATACTATATCTTCTGAAGTGCTGTTCACTCCATGTGCCCTGCTCTTTTACTGTTAAACATTTTTTTAAGGTTTTGTTGTTCACTTTCACACTTCATTTTTACACCCTGTATTTTGCATGAGGAATTCTGTACCCGGTGCCAATGTAATAGTGAGTGGGAGTGTTATGTCAGATTGATCATTGATTCTCAGAGCTCATAGATAGATAGTCGCCAACTGATATCTATGACCAATTAAACTGACATTATCAAGGGCCAAGGGTCTTCTAGACATCTGTATCAATTGGGAGTTGAGATAGCACTTACTGAGTGGCAATACACACAAAGACAGCAAGAAATATGTGGAATGTACGACCCCAAATTATAAGCATAGCATAGGTACATCACAGCTTAAAGCAATAACAACACTTTTTTAAGAGCACCCCCAGTTCTCCAAAAATTAGCGCCATGTACGTCTATGCTCATCCATTAGTTGTTCCGTTGGTTTAGGCAAGTCAAGTTTTAGAGGTCATTTCATGAGGTGGCACTATTTTCACAATGGATGGACAAAATTTTCCAGATGCTCCGTTAATTACAATGGGGGATTCCCTATTCTAATTACAAAATCCCTATTTATGAAAAATAGGCACTTTTTGACATTACCATTTGCGTGTATAGTTTACAGACAATTAACAACACAAACTGTGCCAAAATCTCCAAATTTTGAAAATTGGTGCATCTTCAAAATGTGGCTGTTATTGCCTTTAACTTCTAAGTTGAAAGTGAATGTGTTTTCCAGATAAAGATATAAGTTAAGCCAGCCAGATTAACAGACAGACAGACACAAGCACATGCAAGACACCAATTATTCAGCTTTAGCATCTTTCCCATTCCACAAAGAAAATCCCAACACCGCGTTTTCCCCCCGAACATGTCTCCACCTACTGATCATGCAGTGACAAAATGGGCTCAAAGGTCACATAGGCATGTTACAACCCTTGCCAAGAAAATAGGGTCAGGTCAGAGGTTCTTGTGACAAAGTAATGAACTCATCTGTCCTTACATTTATGAGCAACTGTTAACCTTAGTTTTAAAGCCACAGCCACTGTGTAAAAACGATCCTTATGCGTCTTTCTGCTACAGCAGCAGGTGACACAACAGCAGCAGGTGACACAAATAGGGGAAAAAATGTGAAAAAATGCACTTATGTGCAGCTCTGAATAAAGAACAAACTAGGCACTATTTTTAATGCATATAAATGATTTCTAACTTTTGATAATTTGTCAACCACCTTTGCTCAAGCCATTTCTGCTCTGTGCTTTTAACCCCATACATTTAAAATCACATTAAACTTAAAAAGTGTCACTCAAATCCAAATTTGTTTTTAGACAATGCAATTTTTACAAGAGCTACTCATAATTCACAATTTAATCTGAGTTTTCCGTTTTACCGCCCGCGTTCGAAATCGTCACCGCGTACAATATTTAATTATTTGCCAAACTTTAAATTATTTCACATTTTCCCATAAAAAACTTATTTTTTTCACCAAATCTTGCCGATTTTCGGACTTGTATTTTTCGCCCTGATCTTCAGATCGGTATAAAAAACATCTCCAGAAACTTCTCCTTCCAGAAACAGAAACTTTCTGTTACATCTCCAGAAATGTCGCAACTGGATACAAGCGCATACTGTAGAACGCACACACTGCTTTTGTGCATCAGGTTTGATGGTCTTAACACCGCATTGTGCTGTCAGTGGAGTGTGTATTCCTACGCACGCTTGCATAAGAATAGTCAAACTGACTGTCTGCATCGAGATCTATAGACGAGACACACATTTCAACTTTCATTTGATAACTTCTTCTTTGACTGATCCATGACTTGTGTAAGTACCATAAATTAATTAAATATCATAGCCGAGTTTAAGAAATTAGACCATACGAACATGAACAAAAAAGTGTTGTGTGAGTGGCAAAAATTCGACTACATCCAATATGTTTCCCATGCATATCGTTGGCACTACACAAATGTTTTTCATGAATCAAACCCATTTTTTGTTGTTGTCACTTGTAAATGAAAATATTGGTCTATGTTTTTTCAAGGCCATACTAGTTGAGCGTTACTGTGGAAGGAAATAGATATGACAGTCCGTGTGGCTGTTGTGCTGGCAGTGACACTGGGTTCGAGTGACTGAGAGTGCTCCAGTCTGTGCAGATGCAAAATTTGCTAACAAAGCTGGACCGTGGGGGTCTGATTTTGAGTATGGTGTACATGTCTGCCTTTTGTTGGGCACTTTTTCAGATTGTTTGGTGGGTTTTTCAGCAGAAACCAATGTACCACATGAAAACAATTGGGCGCATTTTTTCATTTTTGGCTCAAAGGCACCCAAATTTGGGTGTCCGCTTTTTGTGAAATTTGGTAGCAGCTATGGCTGGAATTTTTTTTTAGGTATGTCGCTTTTGGGACCTTGGGACACTGAACACAATGCAGGTGCATTTTGCCCTTTTGCTCAAAAGGCACCCAATTTGGATGCTTTTGAGAAATTTGGTACGTTTGGGGGGTTGGACGTTTTGTTGAGGTGAGGTACTGGAGATGTTTATTTTCCTGGTGGGGAGGGGGTACATTTAGTGATTTTTTATGAGCAAATGCCCAACACTCACCCAGGCAGCAGCTAATCAGTGTTTCTATCTATTTTTAGGGGTCCCCCCCCCTTCTGTCTAAATACATGTTGTTGATACAGAGCCATGAAGTCCGAGAAACAGCTGGCATATTTTAAACGGAATGGCCATTGCTTTTTCATGAACCTAATTATCATTATTTTTATCTTGTTTTTGTTTTTTATTTGTGGTGTTTGTGTGTTGTGTGTTTCAGTGGTGTAACGGCGGGTGGGGGGGGGGGGTGGCAGGGGGGCAGGTTGCCCCCCTGACGACTTGGCCGGAAAAAATTTGCACAAATTCCCTGCTAAATCAGCCGTTTTTGTTCGTCCCTCTGACCGGGAAAAAAATTGGCCTTTTGACGCCCCCTGAGAGGGAATTCTCAAGACTGGGAATTTGCCCCCTCAGAGCGGGTAGGCCCGTACGCCACTGGTGTGGTTTCAATACCTTTTTTGGATGGCTTTTTTTTGGGGGTGGATTTCCCCCCACAGGTGTGCATCCCTTGGTCATGTAATTAATAGTAATTTTGATCACAAGTGCAAGTTTCTCATTGTACTTCTGCTTTGATGGCCAAAAAAATCGTGTTTCCTAGTCTAGATATAGTTTTTCCAAACATCCTAAAGGCAAGTATCCTTGCTAGTCCTACCACCCTTGTTGTTGATAGGGCCTATGGTGACACAGAACATCAGTTTTAATGTGAGATAAAGTTAACACCCTGTGCTTTAAACTGATTGCTTGCTCAAAGGTATTGGACAAGAACAAGTATGTTTACCATTAAGAACCGGGTCAAATTTTACTGGCAGATGAAACATCGCCACCCTAATGGTATCCCAATTCATGACGCTGCCTTATATATATACCATGTTCAGAGAACCGATACATCTTTGCCAAAATCAGGCATTGAAAAATAGATATTTAAAAAAAATAATTAAATATAGTTTTACTAGCTCTGAAAACCTCAGGCACTGCTAGCAGGATGCGAACAGTGTAATAAAGTGTTAAACATAGTATTACCTTTTCATACAGTCCCCAAAATGTCTGAAAAATATGTCCATATATTGCAACTGTCAAGTTTTGCTTCAAACTAATTAATAATTAAATGTTTTTTTTTAAACCATCGTCCCATATTTTTCAAACCTTAAACAGAAACTCGTAATTAATTGTAAGGGGCCTATAAGAGACCTGGCACAGTTTGAAAAATGTGCACCCTCAAGATTTTTCAAAATCGATGTTTTGCATGTTGGTATATCAAAAGCCCTCACCCGAACTGATTAAGACCAAAATCAGCTTCCTTATGGGTAAACAGAACGATTTTATAATTAACGTCGCAGGCGACGTTTAAAAATCAGCATCGACGAAAATGGACGTTACACAAAGAAAACGCACTCCGTATGCATGATTCTCTCGCTATGCACACTGTTTTGATCGGTCTATAACCTTTAAATTTGTGGTTTTTTAATATCAGTGAGTACGAGTCAAATATCATGTAATAACACTTTTGTTTATTAAAGTTCATGGAAACTTAAAAGTTGGCCTACAAATTACCTGGATGTCCTTTATCATCATCAATGCCCCTATCTGTTTTTGGGTATGTTATTTTATGTGTACAATATAATACTCTGTTCTTTCAATGGCCTAGACTATCATTTGAGAGCAAATTGAAGAAATTCATATTTTGTGAAATGTGCCAGTTCCGCTTGTAAGTCAATGAAAGCAATGGCGGTGTGTATTTGATCCCTAATTCAGGTGTTTTTTTTCCCTCTTCCTCCCTTTTAAACATTTATTTCCAATTTGCAAGAAAATTCCACACACAAAACATACAGTCCCATATCTTGGTATATCTGTCATTCCACTTAATATTTCTTGTATTTCATCACACAAGGACGACAACATAAATCGTGATGCTTCCAGCAACCACTTTGGGGTTTGCCAAGTATGTGGCCATTTGGGAGAGGGACTTAAGCAATTTTTGAAGAATGAGCCCAAACTGTACTTTGGGTGTTTTTTTAGTTAATATTGTAAATCAACACCCCCTCCATAACAAAATCATAACTGACCTATATCTCACATTTTCACCTGCTAGGGGCAACACAACAATTTTGAAGTCATGATGAGAGCATTCATCTTGGGAAGGTCACCAGCAGTTTCGAACATGATATTTGAAGCAGACTGCTGCAAAAAATTTAGAGTATATAGGTGACAATCAACCCCCACCCACTACCAGTAACCACCTTGATACCAATTTTGTCTGATTGGCTCATTGCAGACACACCATGAGATAGCCTAATCAAAGAATGCCTTCTATATCTCTGTGTTAACCATACCAACATTCTTCTGATTTCCTCATGACATTATATTATTCTTCCAATACCATCAAATAGTGCTTTTTAAGTCGATCGATAGGCAAATAGTGCCCAGGGGGCCCGGTAAATATAAAAAACAAAAAAAAAAAAAAAAAAAAAAACAAAGAACAAAAAAAGAAGAAAGAAAATTAAGTATAAATTGTTTCTGCATAAAATGAATTTAAACACCTCAAGCCTAAACTACTGTTCGCCCAAAAAAAAAAAAAAAAAAAAAAAAAAAAAAAAAAAAAAAAAAAAAAAAAAAAAAATATTCTTGTATATTTCCTTCAAATCTTTAAATTAAATGTCTGTACATAAGAAACCCCCCCCTCACATAGGGACAAGAAGTGACAATGACACTTAGAAAAAAGGTTACAAACTTTGAAAGCTTTTTTTGTCTTAAAATCAAATGCAGCTGCAAACTCAAGAATATTCACTTCAACTCTCAATTGTGTAAATAGGGGGAACCAGTGTTTAAGTAGAAGCACATTGTTAATTAGTATTTGCTTTTCAGTTTGATGGAATCTTTAATCAATTTTCAGATGAATTATGTCAATTCATATGCTGGCCGTAAGGGTTACAGTTCTGCATGAGGACAACTGTGTACTGTTTATTTCCTATATACTTAATGTATTGCACGGTCTTTTACCAGCTTATTCCTGAAACTATTTAGCTGTATGAATTGCTCGGCACATAAAGTACATAAGCCCTCAATATACTTCAATTTGACTGACCAAATTTTGGGTAAACATGCATCATTGAGTTAGCAAGCTTTTTCACCGAAATTTAGAGCTTTATTATTCAATCATTTTATTATAAAACCACTCTGAAGTTGCTTTTTTTTTAATTTCAATTTTTAATAAATCCGAAATGTATGTTCTTATATAGCAGTGTGAGGTGTACATGGAATTTTGGGGGCCAAACCGCCATTCCTAAAGATGCCTGTGCTGCAGGATCCGTATTTGTCGAAATGCATGTGACGGTGAATTTAATGAATGGTGAGTTAAGCCACTGTTACTAATCACCTACAAGCCGTTCTGCGGCTGAAAGTATCTCAGCAATTTGGCGTTCAAGCCCAGCGGTGTATTAGCCCTCGCTAAAAGACTGTCAACCCCGAAGATTATTATCGCTTTCCGCGGGCAGTCCTTTTTGCTGTCCTTTACCGATAGCCAACTTTACAACTGCATTTTGGGAGGCTAGGGCCCTGTGTTTGATGCACTCTACCACGACCCCCTAGGGGATCTACGCCTAGAGGGCAGTAGATTTGTGAGGATATTCCCCTATCGGTTAGCCTCCCTGGGAGTTTCAGCCGTAAATCAAACCTCGCTACATTATGGTCTGTAGAGAACTCTGTATCAGCTGTCCCTTCATAACAGTAACAGAGAGACGAAATCTACATGCCCAGGAGTTCTCCCTATTACGGGAACAAGACGTGTGATATTAGTTACACTTACTGTTTGTGCGTTTTATGCGACTCAATTTCATATCTGTTCGTCTCAGAAATCGTGAGACAACCATTCCCCCAACGGAGTTGAAAATCCCCTGTATCATAAGCAAAAGTGGTTGATGAAGGCGAGATGATAAAGAGATTTGTTAAGACATGACTCTTGCAGTCATAAAAAATTGCTAGCATTAGCACAGATATATGTTCAGTGAAGATAGAAACCAGGTTGATGGAGTAATTACTTTCAGGAACCTAAATATTGAAACAACGAAGTCCTAATCAAGGGGGGTTTTAAACCATTTTAATATCTTTTCTCTTTGTGAATGTAACTTAATACTCATGACTCAACCCAATTCACTCTAACCAGTTATGGAATTTTAATAAGGGGAAAGACACAGTGTGAGAGAAATACATTTCATAAATAAGTTTCTCAACTTATGCCTAAAAACGTAAGGTTGATGGTACATTTTGCCATCATGCTTTCTACTTAGTATGGAGACCTTTTACAAATTTAGAGCTAAATTGCTCCATCAGTTTAAGGTATTTGAAGCAAAAAAAATGTATAAGGACATTTTCAGCTTATTTTATTACCTGGCACTATCATCTAATACCCAATTTTCAATTTCCAGTACAAACTAGGGTGAGATGTTCAAGTCACCCCCTGAACCTGACAAGATCACAAAGACGATTACAGTACATCCCTTGCTTTTTTTACTACTGTTAATACCTACACAACCACCACGGCAACAGTGGTAGTAATTCGAGGGCATATTATTTTAGAAGTACAGTTTCAGTCATTCTAGGGGAACCACCACTTCTTTTCAGTTCCATTTCATTGGGGAACATATGGCTGTTGAAAGCATTTTTTCCCTGTCTGAATTTTTTTTTATGTAACACAGCACCGAAGGTATCCAGATGCTATACGGCTGCAAACCACATCGGTGATCACTTGAACGAGGCGATTGTGAATGTGACTTGATATGAACAAACCAGTTGAAATCTAGTATACACTTATCTAAGTGCCAAGCAAGGGTAGCTTCTGGTTGCCACTCCAAAGACTTGATCCGACACCGATGGTGGACAGCGCAGGAAGTCCAAATGTACCACTTTATTAGAGGAGGGCGCTAAGTTAAAACTGATCGTCTTGCAAGATGGAAACTACACGGTGTTGATTTGTAGCTCTTGTCATGTACTGCCTTATTGCATACTGCCTAGAATTAGAAATTTTATTGAGAAGGAGGACACATCTATTACTGACATCCTAGAGTAACGTTAGTGGGATCCATAAAAGACGATTGCCAAGCCACTGTGATTCGAAACAAAAGCTGCCATGTAATATTCTGCATCCTGCTCACACAGATATATTTGAATTTTCTTGCGTGGTTAATGAGTGTACACATGTCAATTTTTATGCAATTTTGAGTGTGGTGTGCATTTGGTGTGCATACATGCTGGGTTATCAAATCAACTTACATTTTCAGTAAAATTTCAGTTTTTGCTGAACTTTTATAATACAGATAAAAACCAGAAGCAACTAACGTGCTAATCTTAAATCAAAGTACAAATATTTTTATGAAGACAGAAAAAGAAATTTCACAACCGGCTTTCTGCAAAATGAACAATAGAATTAACTTTTGTTGTCATTCATATGGCGATTTACTTTCAGCATTAAATGATGTACCTCCTCTATTGATGAAACTATGGAAAAAGTCACACAGAGGGCAACCCGTCTATACATGATCATACTGTTGTGTGTGAAAAAGTCACACAATGAAAACAGACACACAAAACCCAAGACAGATTAAAATACACAAAGAGCCATAAAAGACACAATATGTTGATAACACAAAAAAAAAAACAAACAAAAAGAAAAAAAAAAAAAAAAGAAAAAAAAAAAAAAAAAAAAAAAAAAGAAAAAAAAAAAAAAAAAAAAACAAGCAAAAAGTCACCATAGAGTACCTCTGTTATTATGTGAAGTGGGTGTGTGCGTGGTGTGAGCATTGTGTGTGCATGCATTCTGTGTTTACATTTATTTCCGTTTCCTTATCCAAAATATAAATATTTCTTGGTACGTAAGGATATCACATTTGAAAGCAAATGACCAAATAATACGGCAGCTATGCATACTGACTTTAAAACAGCAAACTGCTCAATATCTTTCTGGTAATATTAGCTGTCGAGTCCACTAAAGACAATTCAATTACCAATGTTCTTAGTGTGAAAATAAATCTTCTTAGAGAGGGAATTCTAGCTTCATTTCAGACTTGACATTTTAATTGTTACCTTTCTTGAAGTAATCAATTAGAGTCCAAGAATTATCACAAGTGTTCTTGCCTCTTATCAACCTTTTCTACAATGGTCTCAAGTCTACTTTATGTTCAGGTTGGGTTTCCTTGAAATTACCTCAAGCAGAGTTAAAATTAAAAGGGGGATTTTTTTTATTTTTTTTATTTTTTTTATTTTTTTTATTTTTAAGTTCAAGTTTTTTTTTCAATCTTTATGACCAAAGTAGTGATGTTTTTGGAATCAATTTTACCTTTCTTAAGGCAATCAATTAGAGTCCAAGAATTATCACAAGTGTTCTTGCCTCTTATCAACCTTTTCTACAATGGTCTCAAGTCTACTTATGTGTCAGGTTGGAGTATATGAGGATGACCTCAAGCAAATTTTAAAAAGGGAAAGACCACATTTTCCAGTTATTTTTGTCAAAGTAAACAGTTGGTTTCAATCTATGACATAGTAGTGATATTTTTTTGGCAGGACTGGACACGGTTACTGATTTTTTTGCTAAAAGGTCCAAATTAGAGAAAATTTGACAAAGGAATCCGACTTTTTGGTGATGAGATTTTCAGAAGTCCAAAAAAGCTTGACCATTTGGTATGGAGGGTTAGGCAGAGGCATAGCTGGGGCCCTGTTCCCTCTGCTGGAAATTTCTGTCAGTACCCCCCCCGCCCCCCCCACACAGTATTTTACAAGTACCGGTTGAAAGGTCCCAACTTTTTTCGAATCCGCACCAGGTAAATATCCTGCATACGCCTTAAATCTTTTCCACTCCCTACAGAGAACAAGAGCAACTTTACTCTGCTTGCATTTTCAGGTGTAATTTACCATTTACCATTTACCCCAACTCCCACATGGACATAATGTCGATGTGCTGCAACCCTTGTGTGATAACCAATTTAAGAGTCATTTTAGGAATAAACTTGTTTAGACTGAATGAACAAACAACTACTTGCAAAATCGAAAAATACAAACCGTGATTGCCAGATCAGCGTGCAGGTAAAGCCTTTTGCAGATCAGCGATAAACCTCAAGCTTACCTTACCACATGTCATGAAATCAATACCTTTTGATTTTCCATGCTTCAATAATAAAACACCCTGTCCAAATGGAAACTGTAACCAATCAAAAGCCTTCGTTCCATAACACTCGCCACTTACCGACGTTTTTGTAAGGGCAAAAATAACACAATTCCAATCGTGGAAATCGGCTAATGTCTAAACGTACGAATACATAGGGATAACCATAACGCCCGTATATGCGAGTGACCATGAGAGTATTGAGTAAACACGTACTTACACCATTCTCAAATTTTCTATTCAGATAAGTATAATCATTTGTTTGCCCTACACCAACGCACAGCACAATCTCCTTTTTCTCCCCTGAATGACACCTAAGCCTCTCATTCATATAAATATACTTGTTTCTAGATCACTTCTAACTCATTATCACAGTAAAGTGATTATAATTTAAGGAAATGTGAAAACATGTTTAACCTTCTGAAAACAATGAAATTTACTGCTTAGAGCCAATTTCTGATTAAAAGTAATAAGATAGAAACGAGGAATATATTTCCATTGTTGTCATTTTTTTGTTGAGAGTAAACACCATCATATTTAGTTCCTGCCATGCCATTGAATATTTGAGGCACGTGTGCCTTGGTTACCACCTTACACAAGAGAGGCATTGCCACCGAGACTGTGCAAATATCCACTGCTCTTGTTACAGCCGTGCTACCAAGGCTCCCTCATCAGGATTCAGGCCACGGAGCAGGCTCAAACGACAACAAAACCGTGCCTGTCACATTGACAACTATTGGGGTTCAACAGACAGATGGACGGGTAAGGACAGCGGACAAAGTTAATCGGCTCGGTTCCTCGTTGTGACTATCTACGGCAACGTTCGCTGCATGCGGGAGAGCTCACAACACGGCTCGTCAAATTTAACAAATGGGATATTCGCATATTCTTCAAACATGTCAAGAGCTGTCAAGCAGGGCTATCATAGTCATGTAACAACTTTAAACCTACAACACCAAATGGGGCCCCACTGTTTACAGTTTTAATTTGATAATTACAATCCAATAGAAGCCAGTTTTCAATGCCTATTAGACGGCATGTTCAACGAAAAAAAACATCGGTTAAGGTCGTTGGTAAGATCGTTGGTAAGCACAGTCATTGGTAAGCTTCGTGAGTCGTGACCGTCCTGAACAACAATTCATTGTTAAGCGGAACAACGAGTTAACAACGACGATTTAGCTTTTAATAAATCTTAAAATTAGTAGCGGGCCTACTTGCGAGCGATCGTCGTTGGTAAGTGCCGGTGAACAGTGCTACCACGACGTCGATGTAGGGTGACCTCATCGTAACCTCGTAACAACATCCGGTCAACTCTTTTCCGTAAACGCCAATTTAGTCGTTATTCATCACTTTTGACAGCGTTCTGTGCTTGTCTGTTATAGTATGCCTACATTTAAACCGTTTTTCCAATTTATTTTTGATAATATGGCATCATCATTTTAGTAGTACATCCCCGAAAACAAGCTAACACGGAACCCAAAATGGTCCGACAGAGAGCGCAGACAAGCGTTAATCAAGATCTGGAAGGACCCCCGTGCAAGATAAATTGAGTGAAGACAGCTCAAGAGGGATTTCCCTTTTCTCGATCACGTGACCGTTGACAGAAGCTCGTGTCCCCATGTTGGCATGCACGTACGCGGCGTATGTGCCAAGAATTTGAACAGTTGTTGAAAAGAAACTCCCACATAATTTTTATTGAGAGAGAAATTAATTCGATCGGTATTCAATCTAATTAAGTCATATCATTGTTATTTGTGCGAGATTAGAACTTATATGATTTGTGGTAATCGTGAATTCATCACATCAAGTGCGAATTCAAAATGTGCCGTACACCGGACACTGCACGTAACTGTCTCTGGTGCTAGGACCCCATTTTATGCATTTGTTTTTGATGTCATGTTTGTGGGGCTGGATCGCTTCTCACGATTGGTGTAGGGGGAATGATTATCGGCATAAACATCGTTACTGCCAATCCTCTGTCGATTGGATCAATAACAAAACAGAAGCCAAAATATCGCTTTTAAAAATACACTCCTGCTTGAGATTCTATTTTGGCATTTTTACAATGGGTTGAGATTTCCCCGGCGTTTCAAGCAATTAACCGTCAGGTCCGCACGAGCGGCGCGCTACTTCCCGCTATTTACCAATGACGGAATGAAGGCCGCTCGCTGTAACTTGGAAGGTATCGTTGTTAAGTTCCATGTGGACGTGCTCGTTGTTAAGAGGCGCAATGAGGATTAAATGAATTTTCGTTGGTAACGCTACTCGAAGTAGGCCCGCGGTCTGCACACACCTATATTCACTTAACCAAAGCTCTTCCTATTAACCCCTGAGGTGCTTACCACCTTTCTTACAATATCTCTGATTGGCTCATTACATGATATAACTGATATATAACCTATATTAACCAAGTCAGAATAAACATACCTGTAAGCACCTAATGTTTTCTTAACCAGGTCTTTGATTGGGCTATGACACATAAACCCTACCATTAACCAATCCAATTGACAGTTAATATAGTACCCTGGGGGTTAACAAAGACCACTATCAATACAGGGCAATCCTGTGCATGTCACAGATTCAATCAAGTGCAAATGATGGGTTTAATTGGTCACCTCGCTTCTGTTAGTGACAAATTGTATCCTTCATACTTTACAAAGCCTTTAATTGCACTACATTTCAACTAGAGACATACTGATGAGATACCATAACCAGAGACTCCCAGGTTTATTCATATCCTCAGAAACATTATGTATGGCACAAAGACAGTCACGTTAACCCATATTGAGGTTATGTATTTCAAATAGTCAAATCAGATTTCAATTGCACGAACCTCACCAATGTAATTATCTGCTTATGAAGTTGAACAGTTTAAAGAATAAAAGGACTGAGAACTTATACCAATTTTGCTTGAATGTACCACCTATGGTTTACTCCACAAAGAATTTGCTATTTTCCTAAAGTTATGAAGTGCGCACATCATATATTAAGGTGGGAGTAACAAGCAATAGGAATTCAATTCCCAATTCCCATTCATAACAAAATTCCTGAGCAAGATCACCTTTGTGTGTAGGTAAGTATTGTGGTTATTGAAACCTGACCAAGCCAGGTCAACTCACAGTAATTTTTTTTTAATGAAATTTGTCCGACCTTTTTCTCCATCCTTTATGCGGTTTTTTAGGCGAATGTCTGTTTTTTTACAGCCTAAAATCAATCAATGAATTTATAAAGCGCTAAAATAAAAAAAATTGTACTAAGGCACTGAAACACAAACAGTATATAATAACAATGAAAGAGTCACTCCTGATAAGCAATCTGGAAGAGATGGAATTTGAGAAGTTTCTTGAATGTGGCTATGGATGCCGCATTTTTGATGTAATCTGGAAGAATGTTCCACATTTTAGGACCGGCGCAAGAAAATGACCGATCCGCGTAAGATACTCTATGGGTTCTAAAAGGTGCATTTTACTAGACAATTAAGCAAGCTAACTTAATTATTATTTTTCTCTGAAGAGCTGTAAAAAAACCTTATTGCCTTTTCATAAGCAACTGTGTAAACTGGTTAAATTTCATTACACAATGACGATTTAGCATTAATATTTACTGTTAACTTTAGCAATTAAAATGAGTGCAAATCAACCACTTGCTAGCCCTGAAATGCAACAGCTATATAGTTCTAGTGTACACATGGTTTCCAAACAAAATCTGAAGCAATCAATGCATCAGTATAAAATGCTCTGAGAAGACTTCAGCACTCCAGGTATTATTCCCCTTTTGATTATTTTATCAATTTATTGCAATAAAATTTCAGGATTATATGCAGAGTTAAATTCAAAAATTTCCATTTCCCAAAGGGAGATTTTTTTGCTGAAACTTATCAGCAAAATTAAAATTTTTAGTGTTAAATGTTTAAACATCCAAATCTCATATTGTTCCTAAGTTATGTTGCCTTTAACATTCTAAAAATGTTCAGTTTTCATAAAATTGGGACTAGTTTAACCATAATACAGAACCCGAGCAGTAACGCTATGGTAGCTCATTAGAGTTGAAGCATTTGATATGGCTTTTATTTAAGTGCAATAATGTTAAACAAAACAGCATTTTAAAAACCATTTCCATTTTTTATTCACCTTGTAGTTTTTAGACCCCACTTGACACTGTAAGAATAAATAATTGTTTATTTTGTTGGTTTTTTTATTTATTTTGTTGTTGTTTCATTTTCTTAGGCTGTAGAGGCTAAACAAAGAAGCCTGGTGGGTTTTAAGACTTGGCAAAAAATGGTATTCCTCCCAAAATCTCTGAATATGCCTTTGAACATGCCAAAAAGGTCATGTCTGGTTGTTACCAAAAAAAATACTAGGGTCAGGATTGGGAGGGACACAGAGTTTTGACAAGTGTACAATAGCAAAATTGTGTAAACTATGGGAAATGGAAGAACAAGACTTTGCAGCCTAGCCTCTGTCACACGCTTTGAGTTAGTTAAATTTTAGGTTGTAGTTAGGTTATTATCACTACCATTTAAAGTGATTATCATGTTTTTAGGAGTCCAAGTGTTGAAAATATCAAATCCAACAATCATAAAATCTGATGATTTACGCCCAAAATTTATTGGTCTCGCTATGAGTTTTAAATATTGGGCTCGACTGCATTTCACCCAATATTTTTGCAACTATTTGTCAATCAATACATTTGGGCTCAATCGATCCAATTTTATATGAGAGTTTTTACGATACAAAGGTCTCTCAATTTGCACTTAATCGGTTGTAGAACACCTAACAAGAATGTGTCGAGGGTTTACTGGCCAAATAAGTATAAAAGAAAACCAAACACTAACTTGCATACTATCGTAATCATCCCTATAGAAAAGCATGCTTTTGATTTTTTGTCATGCATGAAAGAAAAATACTGATTATCCTCTCATTACATAAAGATGGTGTATTCAGCCCATTCACTCCAGGTGTGATCTTATACAATGATAAGCATTCCAAATATGCAACAAAAAAACCTGGGTTTGAGAAAAAAATTGGGGGCACCTCTTTCTGTCTTTTTAAAGGTCCATGGCCCGTTCGCAATTTGCCTCGTCCCCAGGGACCCCTGATTTTACCGGTAGTGGTTAACATTTTTGTATCTGATGAAAGTTACTATTTTTCTCATTTACCCTGTGAAATCTTAGGGGCTGAAGGATGTTTGGTTTGGAAGTTATGAGTGAAAATGTCTTCCACTTTGGTTGACCAATATTAATTATACACAGAAGTCTATGGGGCTTACAAAATTGTGTTTTTAGCTTTCGCATCGAAACGGATTGAAATATCGGCGTGAAACTTTACAGATGGGGTTTCTATAAATACAAAAACTTTATCGTGTCATCTCCCTTTAACAAGGGACATCTTATAATTCCCTGTCAGGGCTTAATAACAATGTTATATTGTATAATTCTGAAATTCACTAGAAGCCTTCCAAAGGTGCAGTGGGATTATGAAATAATAGTACCCACCCAGCATCGAACTAGAAGTATGGCACAGAAAATGGTACTATCTTATTCCAGATTTCAACCAAGAAATTATACACAACTGATAATATAATTTTGTAGAAAGCCTCTACACAAAGACTGAAGAGGATATACAAATTGCAAGTTAATGGCCTGAAATGTGATTTTTCACTAATATTCTCCTTTAAAAAACACCACAACTTAAAAATAACATGGATTTACTTTATCACAAGCATCATAAATTAAAGATGAAGGTCACGATAGGTTAAGGTTGTGACAGTAAAATGTTGATATGAGCTGGCATTTCTAGCCGAACAATTTTGAATTGAGATAAGCTACCAAATCAACCAGAAATATTTATGACTCAGAATTTATTGCATATCATAGACACCCCAAGAGTATTCTACCAGAGAACATGACAATAAAATCAGTATATTTATGCATGTTACAGCTTAACAATAAAGCATGGCAAAAACTAGCTGTCAGATCAAGCTATAGCTTACACGCACCCACACATAATATAACATGGGGGGTTTCTTCTTAGCCGGTTGCATTGAACTTATTTGTCTCTGACAGTCAAAATGAACAAGCCTGCAAACTAATGACATATCGCACGAACACCCCCTGGCGGTACTTGCCAATTCCTATTCCCCCGTGGGCCTAAAAACTCTGGCAGATTAGCTAGTGACAGGCCCAGAAATGCAGTCTCTCACGGGCCACTAGGATGCCTTGTTTCGCATGGATCATCACGCTCTAATGCTTTTATCTAAAAAACAGAAAATAAGCAGCGGAAAATAATACCTAGTTTGCCTTGTCTGCTTACATTCGCAAAATAAAAGGCAGTTCACTTGAAAGTGGAACAATCAATTCTGTTTAAAAATCTGATATGAGATTTCATAGAAATTCAATTAAATATTTTGATTACTAATTACATTATTCTCAGACAAAAATTGGGACCATAAAAATACTGCAAAAGTATCCTTTCCAATCACTATAGATGAACGTGGAGAAAAGATTACCCCAGAAGTCAATGCAGAAACGTAGGATAAATGCCAAAATAAAAATTCAACTAAAAAATTTAGCAAAGTGAATAAACAATTCACCACATGTGTACCCCACCAAAACTATCATTTACGACAATAAAAGACTCAACAGGTTCGTCTCTTTAACCAATTCCTCCAATCCTCACAAACCCCACATGCAAATATTTTCAGGCACATTGTGTTGACTGTAAACAGGATTTTATTTTTGCTTGGGACCCATGCTTTTCTTTGCTTAGACCCAGGCCTCCCTACCGATGATCCGTGGCTGTGAAAACCCCTACAGCAGTATTGGCATCACCTCGGCAAAATTACCACCATTTCCATCAGTGTAGACGCAAATTGCCCAATCCTTCTGTACCGACATTTTCTCCCTCTCTAATGAAACAGCGCTCATTTCCGCGATAACTAACAGCCGAGGGCGCTAAATGCTCCCCCTGGAAATCTATTATGACTGACTCCTATTTACGACCGACTGCTCGGGGAATTTGTGAGAAAAGAAAAGAGCCTGGGAGGGAAACAACGAAGGAAGAGGAAAAGCTTTCCATCTTGCTGTCATGTAGGCAGCTTGGCTAATGCTGTTACTTGGTGCCCTTGAGCTACAAAGAAGAAAGATATTATGGGTTAGATGCACTCTATCACAAAGCCACCTCACATTATTGGTGTAGCATTCTTTCACCCAAAGGCACGGGCCAAAAATTATACTGCACATGGTTCTCACACGACGCTAGCTTCAGTATTAACATGAACTAGTTTAACACTGCTCTGGTGAATCCATTTGAAATTCATTATTCTCACTTTATCTCTAGCATTGTAATAATAATAATGAAGTGACTTTGTTAGATTTCAAAACAAAAATCAAATACTAATTATGTGCATTGTTGACACGATTGGTATGGTTATCAACAGAGATCGGTGTGGTTATCAATAGAGAAACAAAACGATTTGTCTATTTGGCCTTCGTTTGCAGCTCAAAAGCATCTCTACTTTGAGGGTCGTGCGATATATTTACTCGGCATAGACTCTCACTGACAGTTTCTTTTTCTATGTTTGTAATATTTCCTAAACCACAATGACAAATTGATACAAACAGCCACGATAATTAAATATCTTAGCAAACAGCATATTGATAACACAAGCTACATAGCATGTCAACAGTAGTCTAAATAGCTTGTCGAAGTGTATTTACAACAAAACATGCTCAAATTGACATTTATATAGGTTGTGTAATAGCTAAATATTGCCCTATTAGTATCGTAGAATGTTTCCATGCGATTCTGAAGTAATAAATACATAGCTGGGGTGATGACAGAGTTATACATTTAATGGATTATTGACAATTAATAGAATAGGGTATTGTGCAAAGATTTTACTGCGGTAATAACAACACTATAACCAATGCAAGTCACAGTAAAGAAAACATGAGCTACACACTTGACGCTACATTACTAAAACGAGCTACTTCCCTCTTTCCCTCCCAGCAAAAGTTACCAAACTGATTCCAAGTGATTACAGAGGTTATGATGTAAATACCAATTGATATTTGTGCAGTAAACACAAATCTTTCTTGACAAAAACAATTATTATTGATTTCTTAAATTGCATTTATATTTACACCTTTCAAAGTCTCACAATTTTCTTTCGTTTCATGGTATCATCTACGC